>JAJONI010001104.1:0-14855 GCA_022190145.1 Pezicula rhizophila
CTTCTTGCGTATTGGACATCTAATGCAAATTCATTATTTGCTTCACTCAATCAATCGATTCTACGCTGTTTATAATAAAAGAACCTTGCAGCAAATTTACAATACTATCTCACAGAAGACTAAATGCCCACCTCTGTTTCTATATATCATTGATGTTGAGTAGAAGTGAACAGGAACTCTCTGTTACGGGACTACATTGGGACTAGCTGACCTTCGTTGTTAGCCTCAGATTCGAGCTCTTCTTCTTCTCTTCTTCTATTCCAGCTTCTTACTATCCGCATTTAGGGCTGTCCTAAGTCACCAGAGTAACACGTGCATTACAAGGTATAAAGTTTAAATCTTTACTAACAACATCAAATTGAAGCAGCATCATTAGGACGCGGCCATTGCCCAGTATATTGTGTGTTTAAGTGCACCCGAAAATAATTGTGATATCTCCTTAAAAATATTAGATATGAAACTAGGTGGGTGACGTGCTTAGTATCGCTCATGCAGTTTATGCACTGTAACATTGCAACTGATCATGAATGAGTGACATATACGGCTCTGCACTATCATATCGTGAAACTAGCAGAGCCCGGAGATTTTAGTACCTCAACTAGACAGAGAACTTTCGATCCTGTCTCGTGCTCCTAAGGAGGTAACATTCTTCTAGATATATTTTCAGTTGCTTGAGCTGAAAATCCCCTTGTTGAAAATACTGAAGCCCGAGTCTAGTTCCAGGGTTGCGCAGGAGCATCGACATAAATATCGTCATACGTTAACTAACCTAGCTAGTGCGTAGTGACGATTGAATAAGAATACAAACCAATCTGAAGAGCCTCAACTGAGGAAAATACGATATAATACGATATTTCTAAGGTACTTTGGGAGGGGGGTTAAGCCTCACGTGATCGGATCCACACATCTTATGAAATTGATAAGAACTCATCGTGACGTGAGACAGAATTTCACTGCTCGAGAATCATGCCGAAAAGACGCCATTCAAGGATGCCAATCCTCCTATAATAACTTCATAGTGAAAAAAAAAAACAACCGCTCCAACCGAAAACATTGACCACGTGTCTGAGCTTTTTGAAGATATACCTACCTACCTCAGAGAAGCTTTCCCTTCCTTCCCCTCAGTAACCCCTCCCGACCTCGGCGACTTCACCACTTCGATGCAAAAGGTGTTCCAAGGAAAGAAAGTACAAGCGCTGGTGCCAGCGCAATAAGACAGTGACATAATTACTAGCTACAGCGCCTAAAGGAGTAGTGGATATGATAACAAAACACGCCAACGAATCATTCACGACAGCGCAGGAATTTCCTGCGCATTAATTCGGTAAATTCGGTAGATGGGGTAAGGTTTAGGAAAATTTTGCACAAAAAGGATGTGATCATGCGGCGGGAAGGGATGTGCATTTGTGGATGTTGATGCGCTGGACTACTGTAACATGTACTACTGGACTGGTCAGAAATTCTTCAACGATTTTTTTGAAGATCTTCTGCAGCATTAGCTTGTTTATACTACGAAGTAAGATTATTAAAACCGCAATGTTGGTCACCGCTATTGCTTATTGGTGAGATTTCGATTTGCGTCTGGCGGAGGATTGATCGGTGAGAGGCTCGAGGGTAAAAGAACTTGGATGATTGGGTAATAAGAAAGATAATTTTTCTTTGAGTGCAAAATATGTCCCTTGGCTTGTGCCGTCTTGCGCGGTCCTGCGAGGTCCTGCGCGGTCTTGCTCACTCAGTCTTGTGCTGGGAGATGAATAATACCAGTAATTTCAATCAAGTCTTTAGCTGCCGTTGCGTTTTCGGCAGAGGATGCACACCTTTTCTCTCTCTATATATAATTGATGTTATTATGATGGCTCACCACCCATCCCACCTTTTCCAGCAGCAGCTCTCCCTCCCTCCCGGAGTAAGTCAAATTGACCACTGACCTCTCTGCCCACACCACCTTGATTTGCCGTTGCCGGGAGGGAGCGTCACACCCTATGCATGCAAGTGCCGGCAGGGCTCTCTGCCCAATTTTTGCTCGAGTACCGTACGCTATGGGAAGTTATTCCCTCCTCCGCAATCGCTCTAACAAGAGCTGTCTGCACTGCAGTTGGTCCTTAGGTTCATTATTATTATTAAGTGGGATAATTATGAACAAGGCAATGGCCGCATGAGGATGATAATTGGGTGACTTTTGGAGGGGGGGCCCTTTCTTCTATTGCTTAATGCGGGTGGGTTGCTTGCTATGTGAAAATAATGCGACTTAATTACAGGGCGGCGACTACTGCACAGTCACCAAAGCGTCTGTTGCTTATCTTTTTTACCAACGCCGCTCCGAACTGAAGTGTATTTGAGCAGCATGATCGACGCGAATTATCAACCTTATTGTTCATGGTTAACTCAAACCGGATGTGTTGATACAGTAGAAGTATAGTATGGTTCGTAGGCAGAATACCTAGCGATGCAATAGTGTGAGAGCCAGTAGTGAAAGTAGTAGTGAAGACGGCTTTAATTTGCTTTCCGCCAGTTCCCATTCCAAGTCTCATTCCAATAGCTGTGTTTTTGTTATGCCAACAGAAGAGTGTGTAGATGATGGCTGCTTTCTTTTTTCCTCCCCCTTTCCCCAATAATTGCAACGCCTTCTGCAGCAGGAAGCATACTTCCCACTCCTACTGTACTACAGAACTACTACTACTACTGTATGTGTATGTACTCCGGACTTCAAACTTCAACGCCTTAATTGCTAGCCCTATCCCCCCCCCCTTGCCGAAGCGCATCCTTCTTGTCTTGCATACGGTCTGCGGTACTGCCTGTGTCTTGGTTAGTAATAATAATAATATTACGATCCCCACAGTCTGTAAAGCAAAAGAAAAAAAAGAAAGAGAGAAAAAAAAAGAGAAACAGTGAATCCTTTAGCCGCGCGTGTAGAAAGAGGCTTACTTTTTCGCTTCTTGAATCCCGATCACAAGAAAACGACCATCTCAAAAACAACAAACCCACCCCTCTCCAAGTAGTACGACTACACCCTCACGAGACGAACCCATCCACTCCTTAGGGTTTCGTCAAACCTCACATTCTAATCTACGACACACCAACCATCGGTCCTGTCGGACGCGTCGTCGAGAAGGAAAAATAGTCAGGGTCCTGCGTGGGAAAAGAAAAGACGCTCGTGGCTGAGGTTCCCCTTCTCCACAGCTCCCTATCCAGCTGGCTCGGAAGCTTCTCTGGGTCAGCAGAATCGCATGAAGCCCAAGCGACAGCAAGGCGCTGCAAATCAACGAGATACACGCCACGAGAATGGACTTGTAGGCCCGGGGAAGAAGGTGCAGAAGCAGAAGAGCAATGGTCATCTCAGCAACGGTCATGCCAAGACTCCCGAATCAGTCCCATCAACTCCTCCTCTTCCTGCAACCCCTCCTCATGCAGCGCCAACAACGAGCAACGGACATGTGCGACAATCTCAAGACAATTCATCTGACTCCAAAATGGTTATAGATGCTTCCCGGAGACCGTCGGTCAGCAGCTACCAGGAGTCCTCGTCATCCGAGTCCTACCAAAATGCGCTCACGACAACGACCTCTGTCTCTCATGAGAGCCACCGCCAGATCGCCGAAATAAATGTCAACTCTTTGAAGAATCCTGCTGTACACCGTGACAATGGACCCTTCAGCTTTGCTCTCACCGTGCTGCGATCCTGCCCCCTTGGCGACACCATTGCTATTCTCATCGTTCTCCTGCAACTCCCTCCGGCATGCCTTTCCATTATCCATCTCCTCTTTGCTACCCTGACCTTTGTTCCCCCACCAAGTCCTGCAAACTCAGCCCTAAGCCTCGCCGATATATTTGAAGGGACCATGGCTACACCATCTGTTGCAGTGATCATGGTTATTGATGCTTTTGTATTGCTAGTATGGATTATGCTTTGGAGCCCGTTACAGGATATTTTGTTGGATTTGGCACAATCGGTTATTGCATTGACACTGGGAGGAGGCACGAGTGGTCGAACGGGCGCCATGAACAATGTGTTGGTTTGTTTTGGAATAATAGGGGTGTCACATTTTGCAAGGGACGGAGACATGCAATCGACGAGCTTAGGGATGCTAATATCTTCTTCTTCGGCTGGAAGTGGTCTCTTCTCCTCTTCCGACCCCGACGACCCTCTGGAGCCTCCGGCATATGCCAAGAGAAAGAGTGCCACTGCACATGGTTGGATTCGAAGTGTTCTTGCGATTCACATACTTACACAAGGGGTTGTCCGATACATCCGAGACTGGTATGTGAGGAGGGAGAAACGAGACTCTACTACTGCAACCATTGGGGATCCAGAAGCAGGGAATGGTGCATTGGTAGCTCCTAATCATGATACCTCAATACCGAGTATACAATCTCCGGAGAGCGAAAACTTGACAGTCGTGGCATCCCCACACACTGTTGCCACATCGAAAAAGAAAAGAAAGCAGAGTCAGCAGGTCCGGTTAAGGCAGCCATTATGGGCAGCTTTGGCCAGTACGAAGGTTGTAATGGTTAAGGAGTACGAAACATCACATACAGCAGCCGAGTCTGTAGGAGCAAACGCGACAGGAATTAATGATCTTGGAAATGCCCCATTCAACGCTGAAGCAGACCAAGTTTGGATCACTTATATAGGATTTGACGAGGTTTATTTCAGTACGAGTTATTTTCCGTCATATTCGCCGGACAATTGCGAGGAGAAGAAAAATGTGGAGGGTATTGATAATTCGAAGCCATTCTATGTGAGAGTCAACAAAACTACTTGGCAACCTACGAGGATCAATGTACAAACAGATGCAGATCAGTCATCAGGTCAAGATACGCGTTGGAGTGGCGAAATATTTGGGCTTGCGCCTCTGTCTAGCTATCATTGCGAATTCGTAAGCACTGTCGATGGTGCTTCGATCTTCTCTACGACCGTAAGGACGCTCAAGGCGCCTACTTCTGACATGGCGGCTGCAGCAACACTCTCGCCAAATGTACAGATCCAAGGACGTCCCAACTCTCCGACCACAACTCTTCGAGCATCAATCGCGTCTTCCGAAGCCAAGTTACACGAGGAGCGCAATCGTCAGAAGAGGGAAAAAAAGGACCAGAGAGCCAAACTCAATGCTGTACGCAAGGAAATTGAGAAAGTTGCGGCTAGCATGGCATCTTCTGGCGGCAATGATGATCGATTACGTCAAAAGGTGCTTCAAAGTAAGCTTCATATGAAGCAGGCGGAAGATGCACTCGTAGCTCTCGCTACCCAAATCGAATCTCTCGAGACCATCCCCACAGACGATTCCTCAGAATGGAAGTACGAGAAGGAAGCCTTCTACTCCCAGAAAGAACTTCACAAGCAATCACGCCAAGATTTCGACAACGTCAAAGCCGCAGCTGAACGTGATATCCAAGCGCTGACAAATGAGGTTGCTGCTATCCAACAGAAGCGTGAACGCATGCAGAGCCGCATTGCTAAACTCAATGGCGAACATGAGCGAATCACAGACGCCAATGCAAAGGGTCTGGATGAAGCACAGCGCAAGGCACGTGATCGAGACGCAAAGGAACTTGAGCGTCTCAATATGGAAAACCTTTATTACCAACGCGCACAGGCCTTGGCTGATGACATTCAAAATATTGAAGCCAGCTCTCAAGCAACATTTGCCGCCATCAGTGCCATGCAGGAAGCTTTGTACATAGCACAGAGCCCAACGCCAGCCTTCTCGCACCCTAGCAATCCGTACGACCTCCCAGAAAGTACCATTCACCCACCTTCAAATTACCCCTGGAACTCTCAACCACCTCCTTTCTATCCCGGACCCATCCCGATGCCGCCAATCACCCCGCAAGGAGCACGGACCCGTGGCAGAAGTTCCTCCATGCTGAGCGATGTCAGCGGCTTCACTCAGTCACTCGAGTGGGAAGATGCAGAGGTAGCTCCCACTCCTTCCACGAAATTCTCTCTCTTGTCCGCCGAGGCCCCTGAATATGGTTTCGGTGGGATGGGATATGAGAAGGAACGTCAGAAGAGTGAAGATGCCAGCTCCTCTAGTGGAAGTGGTTCCGGTAGCGGTAGCCGAAGTGGCAGTGGAAGTGGTGGGAGTGGAAATGGTAGCGCGGCTGATCCCAAAAGTCCTACCATTGCATTGAAAAGTTCGTTCAGGTGGAATGATACGATGGCGGATAGCTGGGGTACTGCGGACGAGAAATTTTGAAGTTAGTTGGTTTGTGATGAAGATCTTTGCGCTGAGCTTTCTGGAGATGTGGGATGTTGTATATGTGATGAGCTCTAAAATAATTGGCATATTCAGAAAAAAAATTCAATCTAGATTTGTTTGTTCTGCTGCTATCTATATCTATTCTGGCATTTACCTTTGGGAATTATGTGAAATAACAAGCCTTGAATTTAGTGTAGCTTCTGTGGTAAAAACATAATAAGACTCCTTGATGGCTTGTAGATGAACATGACAAGGGAAGGAGAACTAGAACTGTGTTGAGTTATACAACTAAGGTACCGTATAGCAACCACCATGCACAACGACGAGTATAAAAGTATAACTTAACAAGCATTGAACTGAGAAAGGAACAAACAACTTTCTTTCCTACCTCAACAGTTTAAGTCTCCCGAGGTCAAAGTCCCCGAAACCCTCGCAGTCCGGATGTGGCACAGTTACAGGTGACAAGACGAGACGAGACGAGGCGAGACGAGACGGGATAGGACTTTTATACTTTTTTGGGCTTTTTTATGAAAAAGATAAGTTGCATGCAACCAGAGAGTGTTCTCGCTCGCATGTTTGTTTGCAAACGGCTTTTCTGTCGGACTTCTCGGGTTGTCTCGGGTTTTCTCGTACTTCTCGTGCTTTCTCGGACTCTCTCGTACTTCTCGTGCTTTTCATGCATCTCGGGCATCTCGGGCTTTTCGGATGGTTTTTTCCATCGATGATTTGTCCATGGAGGTTTTTTCTGAGGGTTCGTTCCCATGGAGTCATGGAGTCTGTCCGTGGAGGTTTGTCGGGTTGTCGGGTTGTCGGGTTGTCGGGTTGTGGGGTTGTGGGGGTTGGTCGGAAGGTCGGAGATGTTGTGTTGTGTTATGTTGGAGACGTGATGGGAAGGAAATAGGAAAGAAAAGAAGCTTTTTCTGTGTATGGTATCCTTGTGGATCTCCTACTGTAAAGAAATATGGGGATACGGGATACGTGGCGGGATACGGGTGTAGGCGGTGCTGCTGGTGGTGGCTTGTACTGTATTGATTATATTACTGTAATCATTAGGGTTCGGTAGGTACGGTAGGTACGGTACCGTACTGTACCGTAAGATGAATGCGAATCTTAGCGTATTACTCGCTTCACTACTATGTTGGTGCCTGCCTGCTTGCTTGCTTACTACTGCTTACTACCTATTTTTACCTGTGAGGCTAGAGAGAGTAAGAGTAAGAGGAGATGTGGCTGACGCGTTGCAATCTGCGTGGAGTAAAGTAATTAAGTACTGTAGGCAGCGAGTGATGGTGGTGCCTAGGCTGTTTCGTTTCGTTTTAATGAGATTGTGAGACTGGGGTGTTTTGTTTTGTTTTGTGGGGTTGACGGGTTGACGGGTTGATGGGTTGATATGGTATGGATCGTACTCGTAGGTACCGTAGGTATGGTTTGTAAACGGATGTGGAGAGAGAAAGTGTGGGTGTGAGAGTATGTGTACTTAGTATGCATGTGTTCAACCATAATAACAACAGCCGTCGGGCTGATATTAGTTATAATCAGCTGAGTATGGCAATATCTGATCATCAGACCAATTTTGTACGGAAAGTATAGTACGGATAGTAGGGACAGCACCGTGGAGGCTGTACAGACTTTTTGATCATATATGTGTGTGCTTTTGCGGCTTTCCGTCTTCCCGTCTTTGCGCGTCCGTCTTTTGCTAAGAGTTGGCCAAGAACTTACCACTGTGCTGCTGAAAGATAATGCTTGTATAGCTGTATATTAATATTTATGTCTCTCAACTCCTCTTCTAGCTTGTTAATAGGGCAGGTGTCAAAGAAGCATGAGTGAGAGATGTCGAAGCCGAAGCCGAGGACCCTGTAATAGTTAGTAGCCGCAGTCGTTCAGGAAATCGAGAGCTAACGAGAACGTTGAATTATTTTTTTTGCCTAGTTACGGTATTTTCCTTACTTACCTCTCGAATTGAACTTTGAGAGCTTGAGCTTGGACTCGTGACGAGGTGCTAGCTCTTGATCGAGCCTCCGAACTTTACAAAATTGACTTTCTGATGAAGTCAATTTTAAAGTGGTCCCAAGGCCGGCGGGCCCTATGCGGCTGTCTATCTAGTTGGGAGGTTCCGGACTTCCTTATGTCTTATCTATTCTATTCCACAAGTGCCTGTGGGTGACTCCTAGCTATATTCTAAGCCTAAGCATGTGAACAGGGACTGCTATCACTCTTCTCGTTCATAGCTTCTTAGATAGTGGCCGGCGACCCTATTGCCGTTCCTGTCTATTGCTCTTTTAAGGGGTTGTTATTAGGGGTTGTCCTTAGAGGTCATCCTGCAATATCTCCTTCCTCTTTAATGCGTCGAAATTAGTTAAGCAACCTTATCTACTATAGGTACTGCACTGCCATTCTGCACATCTTTAGGTCTTTAGAATAGTTTCTATACTGCTTAAGGGGCTGCCGTCCTAACATTTTGTCTCTTGAGTTCGATTAGTGGTAGGTATACTGATATGATGTGGTGCTTAGTTTGCATTCAGTTATGACATATTGAGCAGTCGGCCGTTTCCCTTGCGCCTGTGCGGACTAGGTACAGTAGCTTCTAAGGCCTATTTTTCTAATGCGGAGTTGAATTATAATAGAGCTTATGTTCCTCCGGGGTCCTTTGTAGTTGTGGAGCAACTTATAGTTGGGTAGTGGGGCAATCCTCCTAATTAATTCGCCTGATGCTCCTCGGGGACATGCTATGGACCATGGCTTCTTATGTTGTCTTGAATGTATTGCTTCACCGCTAAGGTAATTGCTAGGGAGTCTGGTGTTTCTGTGGATGTTTTTCGCAGCTTATTTTGTGGGCTTCATCTGCTGCTTTGCTTGTTTCCTGGAACTCCCTTGTGGGCTGCTATCCACCGGAGTTTGATCATGATGAATGAGGGGGATATATACTTCATACTGGGCCAAATAATCCTTTATTCCAATCCGAGTGCATCAAGAGTAAGTAATTAACCAATTACTGAACGAGGAAGTCCCGTTTTTTTGCTATATATAGTTGGTTGTGCTTTCGACGGAAATAAGGATTTATGACTTCCTTCGTAATCTCTGCGTTTAAAACTTTGGCAGTGTCTGCCAATGGGAAGGTCGGAAAGTCCGCAAAGTCCGCGAAGCCTTGTTTTGCTGAGTTTTGGCTTGAGTTGGCTTGAGCTTGGCTTGAAGTAGCGGCTATGGCTTGAGTTTAAAATTTTGTTTTAGAGAGATCGAGAAGTTGTTAAGGAATCGGAATTTTTGGACGAGGATAGTGCAGTTCTATTGGGGAGGCTGATGGTTTAGGAGAGGGATTGCGAATTGCTTTTTTATTTAAGGTGTCCTCTTGATAGTGAGTTTTCGGGGGATGTCATTGTACTTCCGTACCGAAGGATGGGTATGCTTTGTGGAAATGATAATTGAATGGAGGATTGGATCTTGGTAGGTAGGTAGGTTTTTGTTTTATGTTGGTGGTTAATGAGCTTGGTAGTACCTAGGGCGGCTTGGAAAACGCGTTGAAGCGTTGAAAGGTCCGGAGAATTGTCCGGAGCGTTGTCCGGAGTCTTGGAGAGGGGGTAATAATATACTGTAGCACAAGAGCAGGTGAGACTATCGGGTCCAAGTTAGGACCGACTGCGAGAATGGACACGCGGCTTTGCCTTTTTGTAGAAGTCATGAGGACCAGATGGCTTAATACATTTTTAATGTTTCTATATGAAGAAGATATAACAAGCCGTTTCTTCCGTTGTCTAATGTTTTAGCTCGTCTTATGATCATTTCGCTCCGGCCAAAGTCAAGAGGGACTCAAGACGAACATCTATCACTAGTTGTTTAAAACCCGTTGATCTTCTCCCTTCCTCACCCTTGCCTTACTTTATTGTGACGCTTCTAACTAAGTCTCCTCCCGCTTTCCTCGGTGCCTTGATACTTCATTCCACAGTATTCATCACATCACCCCTTTTATCAAATTCATTTCCTTACAAAATCGTACATCCAATATAAAGTCAGAGCCCTATGATCTATCATCATCATCATCCTCGGACTTTGAAAATAACAACCCCACCACACACCGCCGACTAAGCCTTTCCAGCGATCTGTCACACCTGTTGCTTGATGGTCACTCCCCTGATTCTCTATCCCACCACTGGCAGTGATCAGCAGTGATCAGCAGCAAATCAACGTCATCCGAGATCATTTTCGCTTGCTTCCCGGACTCTCCCCTTTGGGATGATCGGATTCTGAAAAGCAGATCGGATTTCTCTCGGACGATTCTCAAAGATTTCTCTCTCAGATTGCGAGACACTCGAGACAAGGACGCGACCACGACCAAACAAGACATTGGATTTTCAGCAAAAAAAAAAAAAGCATCAATAACCACCGCATGATTCTGGACGTCTACCAGTAGCGAAAGGAGACAGAGAAACATTACAAGTAAAAAGCTACGGAAATATACTTCACTAGCCTACAGTCGCAGGAATTTACTCAGATCCTCCTTTTTTCTTTTTTCTTCTTCTTTTTTTGTCTTCCCTTCAAGCCACGTTGTCACGGCAAAAGTACTTAAAAGCAAACGAAGAGTCTTCTCCTGGATTTTCCCAAGATTTCTTTCTACCCCTACCAGCACACACCACCATCAGAAGCCCGATCCTTAGCTGTGCAGCCTAAAGAGCCAGAAAGTTCCCTGTAATAACCCGAAGCAAGCGAACAAGGGGCCAAGGGGCCAAGGGACTAAGGGACTAAGGGACCAAAGCTGAGCTGCCTGCCTTCTCCAAGGCTTAAACCCAGCCACAGACGCGTCCTTCGACTCTTATCGTATATGCTAGGCGCCAAGTCTTCTGTGCCCAACTTTATATACTCGAAACCTCGAATACGAAAATTAGCAACTCCCGCACCGCACCGCACTACTCCCGCAGACCGTTTATCTTTTTGACAGTCCCTCCCAAATCGTCTAGTCAACAACCCCTGCACGTTTCCGAACTTTCTTCATACTCAATTTATAAACATCACAATTCTCTCTCTCACTTACTTACCTCCTACTACTACTACTTCGACTACACACACACATATATATATACATATATATACACATACATACACATACACATACAGACATAAACACACATACACATACCTACACATACCTACACATACACATATACACACAGACATACACCCAGTCACACGGACACAACCCCACGTCCACCTTCCCACAACAGACTTTTTGCTTCACCTCACTCAAGCAAAAATGTCGTCGTACTCTCGCTCCTCCTCTGAATGCTCGTCCTCATCGGCAGGTTCAGTCCGCTACTCCCTCGATGGCCACCAACCTTCTCAATCCCGAGGTTCTTACACGCCCACGGTCGAGATCATGCGCTGTTCGCGCTGCACCAAGTCGGTTGAGACGATATCCAGTTCGGGGCGTGCAGGCAGCATTAGTAGCAGCGATGCGCGTGCTAGTGGGATGGTGAAATTTGGACACAATCTCTACTACTGTGATCGCTGTGCAAAGATGGTCGGGTACCAATGAAGTTAAGTGCCGGAAGGGTTTTCGACAATAATAATGCTCTGGAAAGCGCATCTGTGCAAAAGTATGAAGAAAGGCACAACAAGGGGGGGGGGGGGGAAGGGAATATGAGGGGAAAGTCAAGGTAGAGAGAGGGTTTGGCCAAATATTGGTGGATTGGTACTCTGGAGTTTCTCATGACGACCACGACGACAACCTCTCTGTACCAAAAAAGATACGCCGCGGGCCCTTTGATCCCGAAGGCCAACCACATTTTTTTACTTTTCTCGGACTTCTCCTTACCACACACACACACGCCTCACCTGAAGACATTGGACCCTCGATATCTTTCTATGGAGTATAGCACTCCTGACAACGGCCAAATCCTTGCTTGGCACTCAAAAGCATCATCATCATCATCATCATCATCATCATCATCAAAAACCTCCGTCAAGCAAGATCCAAGGAAGCTATCTAACTAGCCACTCCACAAAAACCCACCCCCCCCCTGCATGAACCAATGACGCCTCCAACACCGTCATCCACGTTGTTAGCAGTCTAAATCCACGCGAATCAATACCAAAGCCGGGGTTCCGAAAGCTTTCCCTCGCACCGCCCAAGAAGTGCGCAAGGCTGGGTGCAACTTCACCCGACCCCGCATTAGCTCGCTGCAAGCCCGCAAGCCCACACGCCATACAGTAACCCATTCCTAGCGGACGGAACCACCCCCACCGAACGATGAATGTTTCCCCATTGGGTACGAAAGGATACTGATTACGATTACGATTTCTTTCGTGTTCACTTGGTGGTGGCTTTGCATCTTATCTATCGCCCACCCCCATTTCTGCTCATGCTGCCAACAACAACAATCTCGGCTTCATTGACGTCATTCTATACCTATTTTGAGACGTTTCGCCACCAGGGTCGTCGCTGTCATCGCACACCTGCATTGTTCCCCAAAGAGGTGGAGATCTACTCTGCAAGTTTCCGGCAGGAAGAAAAAAAAAATCAATATTAGTTAATATTGACGACCACTCGGCTTGGTTCACATGCTTTGTCACGCAATCGCCTAAGTCTTCGCCGACTGAAGCAAAATTCAGAGAATTCAGAGAATTGAGAGAATCTGGACCATTCCTCAGAATTCGGATGCCATGCCCATGGCCCTTTCCTCATCGCTTGCGTATATCTCCGCATTAGGTCAAATAAATCAAGCCTCACGATGCATTCATTCGTTTGCATTAATGGAGACCAAAAAATCAGGGGTTCCAGAACTAATAGCGCGCCTCCTGCGAAGGACTGGTACCTGTTGCATTCCGCAACGGTGGTGCATTAGGGCCTTTGGTCGCTTGGTCGCTTGGTCGCTTCTTCGCTTCTTTTCCTCCGATCTCGTGAGAGCCATGTGTCTCTATTGCTTGATCTATTTTGGGGTCCAGACTATAAAGGATTGAGGCGTTTGGTTCATCGCGTGGCTTGCCTTGGCTTGCTTTGGTTCTGGCTTTGGCTTTGGAGCTAGGCGGAAGTGGATTATATTTCCGCGTTCATCGTTCATCGTTCATGATTCATCGCTTGATCCTCGGCGATGGTGGATGGTGGATGATAGACCTCCAATTTCCTTTTCTTCTCAATGACGATGGCAAAAGCTCATTTCATAACCTATGTCATATTATATTATACTATACTTGTACGCCCACAACAGAACGTTCATGGCAGCGAATCAAGTATTTTTCAGCCAGCGAGCGAGCAATGAGCACTTCTTTGACTTCGGCCTGGTGTTGATGGCTTCCGGTGTGTCAGGTTTTGTCTGCTTGTATAAATGGAGGGGAAAGGAAGATGGAAGGGACGGACCTCGCAAGATTGATTGGTGGCCTCTATATTAAGCAGGAGCTTATATAGACTTGAGTACAATACAAGATATGATGTAGAAGATTAGACCAAAAAAACTCATAAATTATTGAATATAAAATTGTCTTTGGAATTTATTGTGACTTGTGACCTGTGTCCTGTATGTATGTATGTATGTATGTATATATGTAATCTCTGACATTCGACAGTAGAGATACCAAAACATCTGTTGTCCTTTTTCTTTTTTCTTTTACACTTTCCTTTTTTTTGCACTTCCTTTTAACTAAGTAACCTCTTCTTTTTGCCTATGGGTGGGTGGGTTACATGCAGTAAGTACTCTGTATGTATGTATGTATGTACCTTCTTTCTTTCCTCCCTTCCTCCCTTCCTTGTAAAGTTTCTAATGGAGGGAGGGAGGGAGGACTACTGCTGCTGTACGATATGATACATCCTCCCTTTACCTCTTTTCCCTTTACCTCTTTACCTGTTTGTTATATCTGCTTAAGAGCGGTAAGCTTATTTTGTTTATTATATGGAGTTGTGGAGTTGTGGAGTTGTGGAGTTGTGGAGTTGTGGAGTTGTGGAGTTGTAGAGTTGTAGAGTTGTAGAGTTGTAGGATTAGAGACGAGTTACAGAATCAATAAGGGTGTTTGTGAAGGGGAGGAGATGACTATAGATTGAGGGAGGGGGGGTGGGGGGGTTAGGGATTGATTGAGGAGAGGACTACGGATAGGATGAGATAGGATAAGATAGAGAGGGGGGGTGTGGGAGGGGTGGTGTTTAAATTATTTCTGTCAAAGGGATAATTAATTCATGTTAAATTTTTAATACTTAGAGGAGAGGAGAGTAGAGTAGAGCTCGTAGTAGAGTTAGTAGTTATTGTTTTGGTTAAGTAAGATAGATGCAGCTTTAATCAAGCATACTGCGAATTCTAGGGGAATTTCAGGCGGCGGGAATTTGTTAGCTGCGTGCGAGATCTTATTTATATGTATGGAGATGAGTGAGTGAGTGAGCGAGCGAGTGAATTAGATTAGAGATTACTACATACGTTTAAATCAAACGTCACACTAATGTTAAACTGATACCAATGTTTAGGGCGATGGAATACTACTATACTACGCTTAAAAACCAAAATAGTACCTTTCGTACATTGCGAATTGGAGGAGATTAGATTGTAGACTGGCGGGATAGGCAAGGGTAAAGATGTGAAGGTATAAAGTGTGTTAAAAGTGTGTGGTTTATTTAAAAAATGTAGCCTGTGGGACCTTTCTGCTTCTTCTTCTTCTCCGAATTAGATTATAGAGTTAGAATCCTAT
>JAJONI010001105.1:0-14852 GCA_022190145.1 Pezicula rhizophila
ACGTTTTATCCTTCATACCTTGCAAAACTTAATCCAGCCATTTTATGAACTATTCTACTTCTACCTCTCCCATTCTTATCCCACCTCATCCTTAATCCACCCAAAAGTCCGATATCCTAGATTGAACTGTAAAGCTATGCTTATGGCAACGAGATATGTGATATTAATGATGTTAAAGAAAAAGGTTTATCCAGCGTCTGTTAATACGTAATAAGTTAGTGACAGATATTTATAGCAAGGTTATGTACACATCAAGTTATCCAGTGAGCACCTACATGTTACTCTTACCTTTGTCCTTTGTGGTCATGGTACTGATCATGCATGTGGCAGCGTGGAGCGCAAACGACAAGCAAATATGAATTTGTGAACCCTCGCCGCTGGCTCAGTTCACCTCTGTCGAACATATGGAATTGCTATATCTATCCTCCATAAGTAGGTCCATTTCTACACAATAATTCTTCACATAATACAAGACCCCTTTGCCCGACCCATATATTGCTGCTCCATAAACAACCATACTGTTCAATAGAGTCTTTGCTATCTTAATGAAAAATGGTAGGCATGAGGTGTCCGCAATCACTAAAAATTGAATTGGCGGGTTGAGATAGACTCAACCCCTCTGGCGTGTCTTGAGAAACAGTGTATATGGGAGATGCAGTAGAGGGCCATCCATGCGTCTCAGGGCTTCTTGTTACAGGCTCCGGCGAGGGGAGGTCTTGGAGGGCAATTGATTGAAAGAACGAACTTGAAGTGCTTATATCGTTAGTTATGCTTTAAAGTAGTATAATATTGAGGGAACACTCACGAGAAATCTGGGGAGGCTACCCCTCCGGGCCCCCTCAAGCAAAATAGGGAGTTTGTCTCCGTTACCTTGTTCTGGAGAGGAGGGTTCTAGAGGCGGAGAAAAATGAAGAAAAGCAATGGGAGGTCCATTGATCGACTAACAGAGGAGTGAGAGAGACGCGCAGGCTACAGCTTGGGGTTGGGAGTAGTGCAAGGAGGAAGGCTGCTTCCTTGAAGAACAAGGACTTAAGTCTATTGTTGAGAAGAAAGAGGAAGAGGTAGAAGAGTATATACTGCTGACATAGATGGAGATAATGGAGATGATAATGAGATTGGAAGCGAGAAAGTGCAGGACACCACTCACGCCTGCGCGCCTAAGCGATGCCGTTTTAGGAACAAGCTTCAATTTTTGACCACCCAACACCTCTTCCCAATTACTGGTCAACCAGCCTCTCCATGGTCTTGTCTTTCCTATAGTAATAAGACATTTACCCATTCTATATGCTACCCCGGAAATGTGCATCTGACCTACGAATACTTGTCACCAGTTTCAAATCTGCAATCCTCCTCAGATCTCATCCGGCCACTATACAAGCCCTTTATTTGATGCTCAACTGCGCTGAGCTAGAGATTCTTCTTTATCACTCTCTCTATATTGAACGCTAGCTGTCCTAAGCCTTGATTGCCACTTTGCTACAGACTCTCAAGCCTGCGTGAGCAATTTCGGTCCCAATGCACCGGAGAAGCTCAAGCCTCACACTGATTGCTCTCCAGAACCTGCCAACAGCTTGATCCTCCTCTCTACCTACTTCCTCTACAACACGAACAAAAGTATCCTCCAAACACGAATCGATTAGATCCCTACCTACATCATCGTGCTCCTGGAAGATTCTCTAAGTACTCGCTAAACTTTGCAACACAATACACCAAAGGTATACCATAAGGCTTGGAGAGAACTGCATTTAATCCATTGACATTGCTATAAGCCCCTTTTAAGTATAACTTCCAGAGTTAGAGAATAAGTGCTTAACAGCGGAGCATCCGGGGAGCCAACTAGCAAAACAAGGTGCTCATAAAGGTTGGTGCTTGGAGGACTTGGCAAGACAACTATGTAAATTGGCAAGGATTTCGACATTGGTATTATGCGTTCACCTATATTGTTTACAATAGCCGAATTCCAAAGCAGACGTAACTCGCAGATTATCACAAATACAATATGTTGGACGGTGAAGGAGACTCATGACAAGCAGTTTAACCACTTTGTTATATTACTAATTGGGCTGGGTTCGTGAGCAGCAGGAAGACGGCATAGTGATTTTGCAAGCTTAGGGCTCGTTGTAATGCCTTTAAGAAGTGAAAGATTTCTTTCGGCTTACGAGAAGCTATAGGTAATGATAAGAATCCCCTAAAACTTACTAACTAACTGTCTTAGTCTTGGGCTGGCTTAAACTCCAATTGTAGAGCATATCACTGTTTCCCTCTTAATATCACACAGTTTTAAATCCTCTCTGCTATGCTACACCCAGGGGTGAAAAGCTAGCAGGAGTCACTTAATCCAAAGACGCAGAATCTCACATTTAAAACCATAAAACCTCTGTTTTGAACTATAAATAATATATTCAGAATTCTATGTATATATGAAAACAAGAGAAACATCCCTTGCATCTGTTAGACTTGAACGCTATTTGGCCCGTTTGTGTTCACCTCAGAATTCCATTTCAAGTTCTAGGTATCACAAGACTCTTTTAGGGGACACCTTAGGTTTTCGCCAAGATTTATGAATTATTGGCAAATATGGCAGTGTTATCATTAGTTTTAGAGGTTGCAAAATCCACCCATATTCAGAAACGACATAGATGGCCTGGTGGCATCATACTTATAGACAGTTTCTTAGACATTTTGGTATATTTCTACTGTTTCAGCAATGCTATCCAAGCTGCCTGTGCAGAGTTCAATGCTCACTTGTTTATTGCCCATATATGCTCTCATTTTTGTACCTACAGAAATCAAGCAATTCTCCATTGACTTCCGTTCCATATATTCGTCAATATATTCCCATATTTCCATCATGAGCAATGTAACTTTGCTTGTAACTTTGCTGAGTTTGTACCCTGGAACTGTTAGAGAAGACAAGTTGAAGTTTCAAATAATACTAACAGGGGAAATGTCACTAGATTGAGATGTCATGCTCGACGATGAAATTGAGCCAAAAACGCTTATTGAAGGAAGCGGGGCAGTGTTTGTTAGTGCAATTGTCGTTCCTTGCCTAGTTCTAGACGGTGGTTGGAAAATTCCTGACGGTCGATAGACCCTTGACTTGACTGTCTTGAAAACTCACGGTCTCATTCGGAATTGTTCTGTTTATCTATCTTTCCCGTGTTATGGTGTTTGATTGTCTTGGCCCAGATCTTTCGGCTGTTGTTGAAGGCGAAAGAGGGTTTAGAACCAGCCTGTAATATAGCTTATCCGGTGTAGGTATTGTTAGCTCCACTGCTGATCTCCAGGCGAGAGTCAAGATGACTGACGTTCTCCTTCCATTCAGTAAGCAACTGCTGCAGTGATATGTACTTGCCCTCACGAAAGGTGGATGGAGATAGATATGATACATGATGAATGCCATGGGGTAGATGGTGTAGATTACTAACCATTTGGTTATGCTGAAGTACTGGATTTTGACAACTGCCAAAGAATGTACTGCACTGACTTAATGTTAGCGATTAGGCCATATTCAAACTTCAATCGCAGAAAATGGTCCTGAAAGTTTGGGAGAAATCACGAGAGGAATCGTCATACCTATGTCGAATTCGCAAATGGCCGCTCGATATCAGCAGGAAAGAGACTCTGTAACTGATTCCTGAAATAACCGACCTTCTCGATGTTCAATAAAGACCCCCATTGTATTGCTGCCTATGAACGACGCTGTTGTTGACTTGTGGTGGATGCGGTACTGGAGCAGGTGTTGGAGGAGCATTATCTAGCAATTGCTCCCCATCTCACGTAGATCATTCGTTTGTCGAAATCTCGACGTGGCTCTCGGTGATGCTCATATATCGGTCTCCATCATTATAACCGTAACTGGGGCTAGATAACTAGGACAACTTGGAGCATTTCAGTGATGCTGGTGCTTTGATGAGGGTCTGGCTGGAGCAACGCGCTCAGTCATAAGCATGCACTGCGAAGGATTAGTATCACAACTCTAATCGATCTCTATCGAGTGCAAATGGTAACTTGCCATTAGAAATTGTGGGCAAATGGAATGAATAGACAACCTGGAAGGTATGTCAAAGTTGACAACTTGTCATGGTCATCACTACCTACAAGATATTCTCTCGTAACGGCATATTCTAGGTTATTGAGAAAGAGTCGCTGTTGTAAAGACACTGGGTTTGTTGTCAATATGTACTGTGTCGAATTGATTTACTTCGAATATGAAGTGAAGACCTCGTCTTATCTTCAAGAGTGTGCCTAAATCTAGTCAGCAAGGCAGACGTCCTGAATTCTCGCTGCCGCTATTTCTTTGCATACTAGGCAACTGACCTTTGTCTGAGCTTGACAAACGCTTCATCACTGAGACTTACACCGGTTTATCAGCTGTCGTGCCTCTGCCTATAGATTTAGATACATTTGATTTGGATGAGCTGGTCGCGTGGTATGAATTGCTGGTGTGTCGAGGTGTACTCGTGTGGGTAAACTTGCTTCTTTACTGAGGACTAATCATGCCTCTGGTGACTCGGGGATACTTGGCTATGAAAGAGGTTGGGCCCGATAGCTGTTATGGATTGTTATGGATTATTAGACCACTGAATCTGTTAGTTCTAGGCACTGTTCAAGCGGTGAATGAGTTTACCAACCAACCATGTCTGCTTCTGCGTTACCTTAACTTGACAATGAGGGTATCTAGAACTGCAGGTCCATTCTTCTCCACAGCACCAACTTACCTATAAAAGACGTATAGGAAGTTGTTCTTATCATAACCTAGGGATAAAATTGTCGATACAGCTTTTAACGCCACGAACAATCCACAGATAGACGACAGTGTTTTGATATCTGTGCTGCCTTCTGGTCTAGGAGATATGCTGATTCTCCATTTCATAGACGAGTTGAGATCGATCCAAAGCGCGCCAACCATGGTGGCAAAGAGGAGGAATTGTTGCTTGTGGAGAGATCTGAAACCAATACACGATTAGCAACCATAATTCGTCGTTGTTTGCATTGAAGGTCAAATTGGCAATATGAAAGACAACAAATCTGGCGTTCTACATCTTCGAACTTCGCTAAAAGAACAAGGGACCAAACAATAGGATGTGGAGATAATGGCTTTATTGGGTGGGGATTAACATACCACGCAATTCTTCTGGTGCGATGTGCCAATGAGCCATTGTGCAAGATGGATGAAGGCGAAGGACAGAGACAAGGTGCTGCCGTCAAAACCACCATTCCCCAGGGGAAGGATTTGGCAGTGAAAACTAAAAGGTAAAACCAACAGATCCTCCGAATAACTGAATGTTCTCATTAAGTTCAAGTCCGCAGGCGCATTCTTCCTTTCTAGGATTGTGGGTTCGAAAGAGGTCGGTGCAGGTCTGTGCAGATAGACAGGGATTGAATGGCCGTAGAGAGGATGTTCGCCCTTGGATGTGTAGAGATCTGTTTTTTATTCGATTAGAAGGTCAATGTTACTCCCATTTTACCATTAGAGAGATTTCTGATATCTTACTTTGTGTTGGACAATCAGTCACTGTTATGTTTACCACTCTTTCCCCACGCGCTAGAGTAGTGACATGGTCGCCAGGACTGCTTATGCCCCATCAGCAAAAGCTCTCGAGGTATCTGCTTATAGCCTCAAGTATTCCAGAAGTCATCTCATTTGGAGATGATATCAGAAGGCTGGAGCGATATATGTAGCCGTGTGATCTGAAATCAAGCAAGCTACGTCGATCTACCACTGCAGGATTCTGGGGGTGATGAGCTAGATATTGATGAAATAACGGAGCTGAGTAGTTTGACGGAAGTGTTTAGACAACCCTGGGCACGGCCTGTGGCTCCAACTGAAGGGGTCTTACAGTTCATTGTGGAAGAATGAAAGGGCGTGAAGTTGGAAGCAGCGAGCTTTGCGCTACGCACTTTGGGTTCGTGACAAATCAGGCAACCCTTCGTAGTCTCTCCTCAGAGAGCGCACCTATAGACCACAGTCATTTTTAAAATTGGATTACCTACATCATTCTACTTAGTTCTAGATGTTCTTTCTCCTATTTTCTCTTATTAAGGACTTGCCCATGCATTCTTCCTAAGATCTCAAAGAAACCTTAATTCTGATGGAGATCTTTGGTTAAAACACAAATTTGAATCTACTGTGCCTTGAGCAGCAAGATTATGCTTGATTTGTATGGCAAAGAGAACATATCATAGCCTATGAAGTCTGCTCTTGCAATACATAGTTCTTTTTCACATTTCTATGTTTGCCTCAATAAGATATATCGCAGCACATGCCAGAAAAACCAATGTCCCTCCCCGCCAAAGCCCAAATGTGTCAGCTAGGGAAATATTTTCCTCTTCACAAGCCTCCTTTTTGAATAACCACCAACGGACCATTTCTCGAGCAACTCCAAGAACATCTCTATGATATAATCCGCTGAAAACTGCAGGGATAATACAAGGAATCTTGGTGCCGCTCATCCCCTCCAGCTCTTACGTTAGGTTATACAGCAAGTTGCTGAATAAATGACAAGAAGGGCTTTAGGTTCGTTGAATGCCCATGGCTTTGGTAGCCAGTTGACGTAAGCGATGGCAGCTCAGCGAATAGCACTATATTTGTGCCCAAGATATCTTGCCTCAATGTCATCTCCAAATATTCAAGTCTTCTGATGGGCGTCTCCTAATGTGTATCCCCCGGTGTATTGTCGAGGCCACTGGAATATATGGCTATATGAACTGGCCAGCTTGTACATGGGCTACCAATACAAGAAGATTGGCTCGCACTTAGTTATCCTCAGATTTTCATTTAGAATACACGAATTCTGTTGCAGCAATTGTATGTAACGGAGCGGAGATTCGTGTTTGTCCTAGAGGCTGGCGACATCTAGCGGACGAATTCTATGACCTGCTGAAATCGACTGGCTGCCGTAAGTATCTAGTATCCATTAGCTACCGATAAGCAGAGGCTGATATTGGTGTCCAGAACTTACACCATGTTGGTAGGTGTTGTTAACCGGGATATTGAGGAACTAGGTCATCGCGAAGGCTTACAGAACCTTCTCTTCTTAGGTTTCAGATCTCAATCCTGATTTCGCCGCAGAGGGGTTGTTGGTGAATAGGGGAGGGTCGAAGGATTGTAGCTCTTGAAGAGTTGTATACTGAGAAATCTTGGAAGGGCAAAATTGGTTGAGCTGCGAGTAGGCGCTTTCATCCTGTCCATTACCACATTTGCGACACAGCACCACTTGACAACCTACAACTTTCCTCTCCACAAACAATCCATTCGCAACAAAGCCCTGTGGTATGATTGTAACAACTTCCATATCCCACTTCGATAAACTTGAAGGATATTTCATAGATCTGGTTAGATTCAAGAACATCCTTTTTATGATGCAGTTCTCCTCAGCAGCATTGCCAAAGTTATTGCCACCCAAGTTGTTTGCAGGAGATGAAAACGTAAAGTGCGGGTTTGTTGAGATTCTTAGTGTGATCTCACGTGAAAATGTACAGAGAGATCAGTTTTTTGGGGATTTTCTACTGTTGATTTAAGTTGGTAAAGAGAGAATGTTCCCAACAAGAGTTGCTACAAAGTTGAATTAGAGATATCTCAGCCCGGCCAACCACATCTGAAAGTAGGTGAATTCTGGAAAACAGAAACGTACGTCAACTTCTACAACAAAGCAACCTCTTCTCTCCGTCAAAATGCCAAAGGCGAACATTGTTGTCGTGAAATCGCACTCAAAGATTAAGGTAAGCTATGCTCTGTTGATAGATGTCAATCTCATGAAGTATGCTAATTCCACTTGCATAGGCGCGTTTTGAATGCAGAAGAAAGCCAAAAGCTAAACCGCAACATATAATTGTATGCAGCTATCATACAATACCCCTAATTCTCCTTCTTCGAGCTGACTATTTCATTCAGCTCGATGATAGCCAATTCTCATTCCCCTCCTATGAGCCGAACATGCGAAGGTCGATTTGGACAAAGATGAAATCATTCTTTAGACGAGGTTGATGGTCGGGAGCATGGTTAATAAAAGATGAAGAGTGGAGATTGAAGCTTGTGTAAAGACCACTATGATGAATCATGCTGCAAATACCACACAGTACCCCTGAGCCTTCGTATTCCGTACTCTCTTAATTTAGGGACTGGAAGCGAACTCCTTTCTTCCTCGTTTCTCGTCTTCTATAATACTATTTCAGGCTTAAAATTTCACCACCAAAGACGCGAGCATGAATGGTTTAGATACCACAATCTATGACATATTCTAGTGCTTAATAAAGAATGTGTCGTCTATCGTGATTGGAATGGTAAATGGTCATACTCTCTACTCCCCAAGACTGGATATTTTTTTCTCATTTCTGAATTTGAACAGTGAAGTATGTTCTGGAACACGCCTACAGCTGCTCTCACTTTGTTTCTTTGTGATAGTAATTTCTTCGAAATAGAAGTCTATAAGTATGACCTCTACACAGAATACAAAAACAGCATTTTTACTACAAATATGACGTTCTAAATCTTGAGCACCGTCGCAACACAGCCAGTGATGTACAAGATTCCTGACCCCACCGTGTCCCATTTTTTGTTTCCTTTGGGATCTGGGATGTCATCTCCCAAGATTAACCATCTCCTAGGTCTACTCGACGATTCCTGATTCCTTATTGTGTGAGAGATGTCTTGAACTCGTCCCGTCGCTTGTGTGATATCTTCAAATCAAATCAGAGGGAAGGATGAAAGTTGAAGTGTAGTAATCGCACTTGTTTCGGTGCCCGTCACCATCTGGGGAATGCTCTCTTCAGATATGAAGCCAAAGATCAGATTCGCCTGAGTATGTTGATGAACAAACTGGATGCTTCAGTTTTGTTCCGTGGTGGCCAACTTCTACATGGCCTGGGCTCTTTGTCTTCTGTGTGAGACGCTTGTTGCAGCCTTCCACAAAGCATGGGAAGTTTTACAACGTTCCCGCTGAAGGACCATCAAAAATTCCTCCAGCGAAGACCACAAATTATTAACGCCATGATGTGCAAGAATGCTAGGATCTCCGAAGCTACCATTTTGTTGTTTTCGAGCCCTTTCCTCAGATATATAACAAGATGAGAGATTGTTGGAATATCCGTACTGAAAGAATTATTCTTGATGGCTTATAAAGGCATGCCTAAGTCCCTGTGAGTGATTACCTGTGACCTAGGTATTTGATGTGTGCGATACCCATGTGGAGGTGATTGATTTGATCGTAGGTCCTGAGATGTTGACACTGGGTTGTTGAATTTAGAGATTTTCAGAGAATGGCGACTCCATTAGACGCGGGCCAAGAACCAAAAGGTACTTTCTGCTTGGCAGTCCCACTGACAAGCATGATACCCAGGGTCTTTTAGGGACGGTACCCAGGCCCCACTGCGCAGTTCAGGATTCCGATATGTGATTGCCGCTCGGCTGATGGGACCCTTCAGCTTGTTCTTAATTGTTATCTTTTCGATGGCTTGGGCGATCAGAAATGTTCGGTGAGGTTGATGTCAATCAGCTTGTAGAGCTTCTCTCAGCGGTAGGTCTCGACTGGCATACTGAAGCTATACATGATTAGCATAGATAGGTAGTATACTAGATTAAATAACCTACGTAGTGTTGCTTCAACCGTCCTGTCGACCGCCGACTTGAATGACTGGCCCCCGAGGTCCTCCCAGGCGTGGGGTGTCTGAAGGAGAGGGGAGGGCCTGGAGGAGAAATGTGCTTCATACCTTTTCTTTATTTAGTTAGCCTGGCAGATCGTGTATTTTGAACAGATTCTCTATTTCCCATCTACAGCCTTGGCAGCCTGAGGTAAGTTGTGGGAGGTTTGCTGGAGGAGGGGTACTTACTCCGAGGGGATGGCATGGTGAAGAGAAGGAAACATTAGGAAGCAGAGTTGAAAGATTTTGTGTACAGGTAATAGTGCTCCCAGCAGCTGATGATGATGATCAAATTTGGATGCTGAAGTTGCTTTGTGACGTAGACCTTGAGGCTCGCAAAACGCACTATCTCTCATTAGGTCTTAGCCTACAGTAACAATAGAGACCGCCCCTTCTTACTTTCGTTGCTACATCAATCTCACTATAAGACACTAATAATGGACCGCACTATGACTTTTTAAACGTCAAATTGTCCTTGGCTATACATGTCTGAATTGTTTCAATTACATCGTTAGAATTAAAAGAATATTGACATCTCGAGAAGCCCGAAGAGGAGAACTTACTGCCAAAGGTTTAATCAACTCGTTGTATTCATGGACTATGGTGTGATGGACTTGAGGAAATAATACAGGCTCTGTTTAGTGTATAAAGGTAAGACTACTACACGAGAGGAAGAGCAACATCTCTTTTTTTTTTTAGAATTCTCTGCGAAAGAAAGTGGAATAACCTGAAGACTTAAATCGAGCTTGCATTACTCATACAATGACTTCGATTTGGCTATATTCAAAAACCCGTTGCCTGCCCTAACAAAAAACCTTCCTGGATTTTTCATTCGTGATTAACGCTCGTGTAACTATAACTCATTTTGGTGCTATAAACCGGTCCCACTGCTAACTTCTCTTGGCAGAGGTGAGATTCTGTTGTACTATAGCAAGGATGCTGTATTCTGTTAAACGCCAAAACACCCAACAAATACCCCGCCCAAACCTAACCTGCTGCTAGCATTTCAATAGTGTCTTGTTGCTGTTCAGTTAGAAAACAAAGAAGCCGAAGCTATGACTCGTCTAGGCTTGGACCGCTTCGCACTTATGTCTGTTGTCCTTCACTTGAGAAATGCAGATAGCGAGAGTTCCCCACTCAGATCTTGGAGCCCTACTTCTTCGTGTTACTAGAGCGTGGTTGAGGTCTGCAAGATGTTTGTTGCGAAAGTTGCGATAAAGCTAAACTGTTTTCCCAGGCCCATTTCTGCTTGGAATATCAGTTACGGCGGCTTGAACTTCTTTGAGGAGATATACCTCGCTCGAGACCTGATATGAATCTTTGATGGCAGTCTGGATAGCACCGAGTACTTCTTTCATCCTTTGAACTCCATCGATTGTGACATTGTGGTGAGACATGATCTGTTTGGCTCAAGGCTGAATGTACAAAGTCAACTAGTCTATGGCACATATCAGCACGATTTCTCAACGGAGCCCAAAATATAGACCTACTGTGAGTTATTTGGAACCTACAAACTGTGAATTTAATACTATGGGGAGAGTTGTATATATAGCTAGAGTCAGATACTGGGGGTTACCCATTTTGGAAGCCCGAGATTTGCTCCGAGACTATATGTGATTTCTAGCTGACAGCTCATATCAAACGCCTACCATTACAGTTAATGTCCTTTTCTTGTGAAATGTTCCTCCGAGCGGTTTCTATCCCTTCCCTTGCATATTGGCCAACACTTGTTGGGAGGGAGGTGAATTCGTATGCGTTATTCCCGATTAGGCTAGTACCATTTTCAACATCAACTCCAAGCCTCGATTTAGTAGAACTATACCACTACAACTACAACCGCAACCACAACCACAACCACATCTAACCTCGAACTTGACGTTCCACTTCCTTTTTAGATTACAGAGATATGTGCAAAGTTGTCGATCGAACAGAGCAGAGCAGAGCCAGGCAATAAATTTCCAGCATTTACCTCTTGAGACGCGTTGAACCGAGCACATCGTCTAATCCCTGGCTAAATGGCTATATTAGAAGGAATAGAAGGTTGAGGAGCTTTAACTCGTAGCTTAATCCGAGAAATTCATTTTCCTCGAAATCTCACTACAGTCCGTGGTGCCGCTTCATAGCAGTAGCTTCTCGTTGTCGAAGTCAAGCTACTTATGAGACGAGTGCTAGAATTGAGCGTCTTGTGCCACGCAATGTCCAACTATGCACCACGTACTTTCTGTCATTGTAGCTTTTCTTAGAGTTTCTGCGATACCATAAATGAAACATGCTGAGAACCAAAACTTTAGTCGTACATCTTATAGCTCATTCTGTATTTACGCATATCCTGAAAGTTACGGCTTTACCAGACCTAACAAGTTTGTTCCGCAACGACCTCTCCAATATACTTTTCTGGCTAAAACCGCTAACCTCCATAGCATATAGGGCCAATTTTCTCGGTATATCACAAAGCTACATTGAAAGGGACTCTTGGATTTTGCGGTTACTGAATTTACGAATCATTCCTCTGTTTTTTCTTCTCCCATTCGCTTCTCTTTATATGTCAAAGACCTTGCTTTCTTTGCCTGAATTCATTCTGGAATATCAACCCTACTTCTATTCATTATTATAGCAGGTGATCTTTGTTTTTGTTTGACTGCTTAGCGCTGAATCAGCCCTAGTGTGGCCTTACCTTTATTCCACTAGTAATCTAGGAGGCTAAGCAAGAAAATATTGTTTGAAGCTGTTTTGGCAGGATAAAACGAATTTAATCTGAAGAGCTTCAGCAATGCAAGACTGTTCGAACGAAACGGGTGTGGTGAAAAGGGCTAGTAGCCTATAAAGTTACAAACCTGAATTTCAAATAGGAATTCAATATACATGTCAAGACCTCTGATCTCTATGGATTACTAAAATCGTTTTTTATGTTTGCAAGTAAGATTTAATTGGTACTTCTAATACAAAACTAGGCCTTCACCTTTCTTGCTTTTCTGTATAGTCTTCGAGCAGCCATTGTCGTTGTCGATTTCAAAGCCTCGGATTTCGGCGATGTAAGCTTCTCCAAGACCAAATCACAGGTACATCTCTCCTAGCTCCGAATCACTCTCCATTTGTAGCTCTGTATTTATTTCTTCATCCTCAAATTGTTAATAGTAGAGCCGTTACGGGGAGTCATTCGATGCGGGTGAGCATTGGCTTCATAGATTCAACCTTTCTGTTACAAACATTAGCGTGTGTCTTCACCACAGTCCATCATATCAACCTACCTGGAAACAAGAAATACTATGGCTTGGCCAATCTCCCATGTAGGGGTTTTAAGAAGTGTAATGCCTTTTTGCTTTTGTCCAAATGCAATTTGTATAATTTAATATTTGGTTTCAAACTGAAGTTGGTTTGGTGTGGTTCGTGTGACCGGAGTCAATTCCAGTGTTGGGAGAGGGTGAACCGCCTTCATATCACTGCGCTAAAACGACTTCTCGACGCGAGCTTGCTTGATCTGGGAATTCAAGCTGTATTATGTCTAAACCCACTGCCACAGCCGGGTATTGAACAATGATAGGGAAAGACGGTTTGTCCGGCTTGGTTTGACGAGAAGCGCGAGCGAGGAACCATGGGCGTCCCAGGTCGGTCGAGAGGAGCCTGGTTTCAATGTCCAGAAGAGCCAGGTGGCCAATACCATTCCCACGTATGAGTAATTGGATGAAGCCATTCCGTGTTTGGAATATATAACCACCATCAGGGAATTAAAGTGTGCAGCAAATGATGCCTTGAGGAGCGCTGGACATAGTCCTAAAACCAAGAACGCTTGAAGCAATATTCCTTGCCAATATCCGCAAAGTGGCTACAAAACAATACATGTATGGTCTCTCGGTAAATATAAAGCAATCCGGTATCCTAGTTCACAGTGAGGTATCTCTCTGGCGTAGATTCTCGAATTCGAGGTGTGCGGTGTATGAGTTCCCGGGAGAAGCAGCTTTTGAGTCAGGTGTTTCAACTGCAGCGCAGTGCGCCTATTCATGAACTGTGTTGCTAAATGCAAGCTGTTTGTTGCCCAAACGTCAGCAATGATCGTTGCGAATGTATAATTGTGAATCCTAAACTGGATAAGCTTGTTGAGACCACCTACAACAAAGTGTATTGGTAATCCGCCTTCCTAAATGTCAGTTATCTCTGCAGTCGGAGCTTGGGAAGAGAGCCTTTGGCTGGTGGTCGCGCTCAGGGGTGTATCGTAGAAGTCTTTGGTTGGTTTCAGAGGCTGAAGTCTAAATGTTGAGAGAGCCTTTGGGATCAAATTGGTTAATTGGAGGTGGTGGGGGGTAGAAATTCCACGTCTAGAAAAAGCGAATACCGATAGTGTATGAAGAAGATTTAAGGATTTGAGGAGACAAAAGTTGAAGTTAACTATGGCTCCAAATCCAAACTAGTGTTCCATTCTGTTAGAATCACATCCTAAACACAACGCCACACATTTCCTCTTACTAACATCTGCAAGGTCACATGAATCTCATTAAAGGCGGCAAGTAACTTAATGAACAGACGTTTCCTTATTTAATTGCACTGGGCTGAAATAAACTACCAGCTAGAGGTCAAATGACTCGGCCAGTCATGAACCTCATTGACACCTTCCATCTTTCCGGCGCCAAAGTTACCAAGGTATACAAACTAATCAGGCTAGAGCTCCCAAGACATAATATTTGAACGCCGTGATTGACTGATGGGTCCGTCCTTTATGCAACTTTATCCAGAAGGAATGACTTTCAGCCTGCAAGCCCGCCCGAGCAGATTCTGGGTTCGCTTACGTACTCGCTACCCCTATTATCGTATAAAATCTATGCATTCATGATTTACGTGTACCTGTGGATAATGACATTTTGAACAGACCAGAAGATTACCTAACCTGCTGTAGGAACCAATCAGTCGGGTAATGTGACGGGCAACTGTTCACGACGGAGAAAGGGAAAGGGGATGGGCTGCAGAGGTTGACACAGAGCAACTTCACAACACAACAACAGAGTGCTACATGCTCAAAGCTTTGTAGCTAATATGTTTATCTAGAGACTCTTAACACCCTAGGTTTAAGCCACCAGAGCCATTACAGTCCTTACTTATTATTATTGTGTTTGCAGCTAAATATGCTTTGAGTAAGAAACATGAAAGGAAGGTTGTTGTATCTATAGCAACCCTAAATTCTCCAGTATTAGGTCAAAGTCAAAATCCAATTACCAAAA
>JAJONI010001106.1:0-14836 GCA_022190145.1 Pezicula rhizophila
ACCCTCCCCACCATGCTTCACAAGCGAAGCGTGGTGGGGAGGGTGGGCCGGCTATTAGTGAGTAAACTGCTTCCCCGAACTTGTAGGATAAACTACTAACGACTCTTGTGCGGTTTTCATTCCCCCCTCTTTCGCTTCTCTGTAGAAGATCCGCAATGAATGGGAGCTCTATATATACATCGACTAAGTGCCATAGAAAGCTCTAGAATTGGAGCAAAAATGAGTGTGAGGCCAGCTGATAGCTGTTAATTACACTAGCGGTGAGAGGGCCGAGGGCAAGCTTACTGCCGGTGGCACTGTTGCTCTTAGAACTTTGTAGGACAACATAGACTGAAAATTAAGGGTAAGAAGTGGATAGAAAATTGATGTAAAGTTTGAAGGGTCAGGGTCATACATTTCTCTACGCGCTGTCGTTAGCATTTACTGGTATAATTTACGCTGTTAAAGATGAGATGCCCAAAATTCTACTTTACTCAAATAACCAGAAAATCTCATATTGTAAGAACAGTGTTCTAGGACAATAAAGGTGCATTCTTAATCTGTACTTCTCAAAGGTATATTTAAATAAAAACGGAGTAATACCAGTAATTGGACTAACTAGTTGTAACTCATTTGAATATTGAAATCATATGTTATATATCAATAGAAATACAGTTTTTCTATACAGTTTCCAAATGCTCAGCATCTCCATCGGCAATCTTCTCCTTACGAGTTGAATAAAGTTGGCCTACTGTGACCCCGGCTTTGTGAGCTTCCTTGTATGCCTTCCATTTAGCGGTAGCCAGCAGAGGAGATTGGTCTCCGAAAAGTAGATCCATATCCTCAAGTGTCACACCTTTGGTTTCGGGGACCAAGAAATATGCAAATATAAAAGCGCAAACAGTGCAGGAACCAAAGAAGAAGAAGATACCATATTTGATCGACTTCACTATATAAGGAAGAGAATATACGACCATAAACTAAGCAAGCCATTGCATGCAAACAGACAACATCATACCCAGACCACGGACTCTATTTAGAAGGACTTCCGAAGCGAAGATCTAGGGGATTCCATTCCATGAGAATCCATAGAAAATTGCATACAAATATACTATAGCAACAGCTGCATTAGCACCGCCGTCCTTTTTCGGGATGTGATTGAAGGACCCGCTAAGCTTAGAGTAGATCCCAAGGTAGAACATAGCAAACCTAGCGCCTACGGCACTAATGAGAAGGAAAGGGCGGCGACCAAAGCGATCGACAATGAAAACTATGAATATGACAGTGGTAAACATCTTGACAAGTCCATATACACCTGTAGCAAGTAGGCCAGTCGATGTCCCTGTAAAGCCAATTGACTTGAAGATTGTTAGAGAATAATAGTTTATGGCATTAATTCTATAGACCTGTCAGCGAGATTCACGTTCAAATAATAACAAGATGCTCATTACCCTGTCAAGTTCTGTAACAACATGAGCATGACGCAGATGCAGACGCGGTTCCGGATGCTCTTGTTCTTTAGTTCTCTAAATTTCTAAAAGACAGAAGTCTTGCCTCCTGTGAGCTCAAGTTCGTGATTGACTTGGTTTCGTATCTCAGTGAGTTCCCATTGAATATAAGCGTGGTTAGGCTGTAAGTTGCGAACCTAGGAAAGGGCCTTTAAAGCTTCCTCCTTCTGACCTTTAGATACAAGCCAACGCGGTGACTCGATAATAAAATACATCGATAGAAGGAGTAGACCAGCCGGAACAAACTAAATTGCCACAGGAATATGCCACTGCTTGTTGGTGAGAGGAGAGATGTCTTTATTCACCCCGTAATTGACCTAGAAGCTAAAAACAAGGGCAATCTGTAACATTATTTCGAAGATCCCTACTAGACGGCCTTGAATAGGGGCAGGCGCACACTCGGAAATGTAGATTGGGATTATAGCAGATGAGGCACCAACACTAAGGCCTGTGAAAACACGACTAATATATAGTAGGGCAAGTTTGCCAATCATTTGTAGAATGACACCGATGGCGAAAACGACACTAGAGCTAGCGATAGCCTAGCGTCGACCCTAGCGCTCGGAGAACAGTGTGCCAAAGATAGCTCCGAAGAAGGCGCCTGCTTGGAAAGTTGACACAATATTCGAGGACAGGTCAGTAGACGCAGCAGCATCAAGCCCGTATGCTTTCTTGAATGATGGCAAACTTAGAGTACCACCAATGAAGGCCGAGTCATATCCGTACATTGCCGATGCCTAATAGCCACGAATTAGTTAACTGAAGCTTAGCAATGAAAATCAATTAGCGGTGTCATACCCAGGTCACACTAAAAGCGACAGAGTAGATTCTCCATCCCAGTGCTTCTCTTGGGACAGGATTGTGAGGGTCCTCCTTAATAGCATAGGGGTTTCTCATGTTGATAGAGCTGCTAATATAGACGGATTGACCCAAGGCTAAAGTAACAAAGTTAAGTCCGCGCCGGGGGGGCGAGCATGGAGCGAGGTCGTAACAGAGAAAAGCCAAATTCCAGAGTGGGCACAATCATTATATATATAAATTCAGCGCAGGCGAGATTGGACCGACATTAGTCATGCTAGATCATCCTCCCTCGTACTTCGCATATCATTCGGTCTCAGTTAGGGGACGTCAAGCACGCTCCACATCCGACGCTAGGGACTCCGGATTGTGGGGTTGTTAAGATGCAGCGTGAAAGCGTTCTAGATGGAGCACGGGTAAATATTATGTTCAGCCCTAACAATGTAAGACGGACGAACCAATGAGTTTTAGCCAGGGAGCCACGGAGCCTGTGGCTCTAGTGATGCTCGGTTAATGGATTACCAGAATGGCTGTAACTTCAGTAACTTCCGTACTACCTGCGACTCCATCTTTTCTTTTCATAAGGGCTGTCATCTCTGGAGACCCTGATCAACTAAGGAATTTTTCCCCGATCGCTGTTGCCAAGTTCTATCTTTTCAAGTCTAGTCCTTTCCAGACACCAGTAAAGTTTTTATCCCCTCTGGCTTCCTACCCCCACCCCCACTGATGTCGAATGGGTTTAGACATAAAACTGCCTGGTTCTAATTTCTGGTTTAGAAAAAGTGCAAGCGACAATTTGTTAAGCCCTGCACCCCCCAAATAATATCAGGAAGCCATCATCATCCACCAAGATGTCCGGTCTAATTCTTCAAACGCTAATTCCAACCCGACTGCAGGGTCAGGTCGCTATCATTACTGGTGGTGCGGGTGCTATTGGGGTGGAAACTGCTTCTCGTTTTCTCAACGAGGGGGCGAAAGTCGCCCTAGTGGACATCAATCCTAATAGATTAGAAGAAGCCGTAAGACAATTAGAAACTAAGTTACCTAGCGGTGTCACAGCGGCATCTCGAATCCTGAGCATACAAGCCGATGTCACTTCTGATGCAGATGTTAAGAGATACGTTGAGGAGACAGTCAAGGCATTTGGTCGTCTGGATACGGCTTTTCTATGCGCTGGGATTTCCTACAGCTCTACAAGCATTTTTGATACTGACGAGGACACTTACGACCGGGTTATGAAGATTAATTGCAGATCGGGTAAGCAAGTCCTGTCTACCACTGTTTATCGATTATTGTGCTGTCATGTTCTACTAAGGGTATATTTTCTAATAAGGAGGGTTTGCAGCATTTCTGGGAGTTAAGCATGCTGCAATAACAATGCGGGACCTCTAAATTAAGGGCAGTATCATTCTCGCATCGTTGATTGCTGGACTGAGAGCCACTCTAGGCCTAGTAGCATACTCTGCTGCCAAGTATGCTCTACGCGGCATATGTGTTACGTCAGCCGCAGAGCTTGGGCAATATAGGATCCGAGTTAATACGATCCATCCTTGTGGCGTCAATACACCGATGTTTCTTGCGACCTGGCCGGAAGAGAAGATGAAGCAATTATTAGCAGCTGTACCCCTCGGACGTGGGCCAATTTAGAAGATGTTGCGGCTGTTGTTTCATTTCTAGCCAGCAACGACGCGCAGTTCCTAACTGGTGTCGCATTAAAGATTGATAGCGGTACCGTGACGTTTTAGAGAATATAAAAATAGAAGCAAAAACTCACATATATCTATTCTGTTCTTCACGACTTTACAAAGGTTCTGGACTAACTAAGCGTGTGCCTTGTCAACGGAAACCATTCTGATTCTGACCGATGAAGGCCGTGTCCAGATGTCGGCGTAATGTCGAGCTTGGAGGCAGGCTCTTTGTCTATATTGGGTATTGGGAAGAGTCCTAATAAAAACAGTCTCCGCCAACTACATGTCATAGTTACGTGACTACACCCAGACTCCAAGCTATGTCCTGTTCCTGCAAGGCACCTCACCAGCTACAGCTATACTAACCGCGTATTCAATTCTTATATCAGGTTAGTGAATTCCGCTTTCAGCATACTACGTTCCTAAGAACATAGTAAGCCTTCTAAAGGCAGATGAGTGCATTCTAGTAGTAGCAAAAGCTACATGTATCGCTGAGTGGCTAATATTGGCTCGGGTCAAGCCCTCCATTATTTGAATCTCCATCTTCTAACTATGATGTTCAATCCCTTATACTTTTAAGCCGTGAGATTTCCCTGCGTTTTCTCTATTACCTGTTACGACACATGTCTATTCTTGCATCATTCTCTAGCCATTTTCTTCACCACTGTTATGTTTCAGGAAATAGTCGGATTAAGTCCTCCGCCGCCGGGAGTAACTCCAAACTTTGAGAATCCGGAAAATCATATGCATGTTCTCACTGCTGCAATCATTGTATACCAGTCGGTTTCAACCTTAGCTATCTTGTTCCGACTGTATATAAAATATATCATCATCAATGAGATTGTAATAGAAGATTATGTGTATTACTCTAAAAGCGTAGTAATCTACCTAACTGGCCTCGTAGATATGATTATATTAGCTGGGGTATAACCTTCCTTGACTAATATCTGCTAGCTGCTGACAGGCCCAATGGTCTTCTCCTGGATTATGTCTAGCATTTTTATTCATCGTAAATATTGATTTAGCGCTGCGTTGTAACAAGTTAACTAAGCATTGTTTCTAGTTCCAAGGCATGGCTTAGGCATTCACGCATGGAATGTCCTGTTTAGTGTGTTTAATATATATTATTTTCGGGTTCGTATCTCTTCACATCTGCTGTCTATGGGTTTTGGAAGTAATTTTCTAACTTTAGTCTGAGTCAGAATGCCTCTGTAGCCTTGGTATTCTATGGCTTTTCAACTATGCTCACAAAACTGTCTATACTCCTACTCTTCTTACGAATCACGCTAGATCTATAGCTTAGGCGAACAGTCTATGTACTTATAGCCGTTGTTACGATCCTTACTAGGAACCTCACACTTAACTTCTTTATACATGCCCTCGCTTAGCACTATTCTGTATTTAAACGACCACTCTGTTCTCCTTCTTAATCTTCTTCTCCTCTTCTCTTTAGTTTAGAATCCTTCGTACAGATCCAACGATAGAATTCATTCTTGCACATTCACTTGCCACTAAAGCTCTTGTTCTATTCGCCACGTCGCCACAGCCGTTGCTGTTATATACTGCGTTGTTGGATCCTTAGAATTTACGTATGCCTGCTGACCACTGGCGAAATTTTAGGATATCACCATTACTCACGGCTCCTGCATTCATGTATATGATGTCCCCATTCTCAACACAGCTTCCAATTCTGCTACGGACCTCGTTATTCTTATCCTTCCAGTTTTCATCCTCAGGGACTTGCATCTCCCGTTCTGGCAGAAATTTGGAGTAGTTATGGTTTTAGCTATCGGAGGATGGTATCTTACCTCGCTCCATCAGAAATCTTTGTTTGCTAACGGGTTGATAGCGTTTTCATCATAAGCATTGTGAGGCTAAAATAGGTTCTCGCTTTGGCCACTGTTACTGATATTATGTGGGAGAGTTACTGTTGGTATCACAGGCCCATAAGTTAATACAGGGGTTTACGTAAACGTAGGGTTTTTTTTTGGTTGTTGGTTTCAATTCAGTTATATTTCTTAGTTATGTCGTACAGAGACCTTGAGGATATACCCCGCGTCTGTACCAACCATAATTGGGTGATTGTAAACCCTATGACTTGCGTCCACACGTGACTTTACCATCAGTTACATTGTGACTCTCTTGACGTGAGTGGCTATCCTGTAAGTATAATATTGATTGGAGCACTGTTGCTGATATTACATAGGATTGCTGAACTGAATATATCAATAACTTGCGCATGTTTGGCATATATTAAACCTTTCTTTAGACATCATTTCTTTGAGATACTAGGGACTTTATCATATATCAACAACGGCGACACGACTGTGACGAATCTAAGGACCTACATCCGATCGACTCCAGAATGCTATGGAGATGAATAACAATTGAATATAGAAGGGAGTAACTGTGCTGATAGTGTCCCGCTAAACAATTGCAGATCGGAACCCACCGAATGCACAAAACCTGCGACGGCGTCGGGTGAAGCAGGGTTTACTATACAGAGGCTGCGGAGTTAATATTAAGTCGGAAGAAAATATCTGGTGTCCATGATTGCTGATTGCTAGCAAAACCTAGCAGAAACAAGTACAATTTGAGATGAAATAAAATCTCTATAATTTGAACAGCATACGTTGAAGAAAGAAGCCATAAGTTGAAAAGGTTAACAAGAAAATTCCCTTATACACAGAGGCGAGAAGCAATTATACGGCTCCGTAGGGACTAGATACACTAGAATCCATGCCTTTGCTACAAAATCCTCTAGTATAGTAGGTTAAACGGAGAACTCCCTCGTCCTGTCTCTGGCCTTGCTTTATTCCTATATACTAACCAAAATGACAGGGTTGATATCACTAGCTACTACTCACAAGGCATTGCACTACACTTCTGTGCTAATTACAAGTACGATATTTTTCGACTAACCTTGACCTTAAAGCCGTGCCTTAGAATTCCGACCCAGCTAATACAGATGCCGTGACTCTCGCTAACAGAATAACAGAGAAGGATATTACACTATCTATCCTCCAGTCGCCCCTCCAGTCACCAGGTTAATTTTCAAGGACACCCTTGGAGTTCGCTTCGCTCCTCTAGTTGCATTTATTCCGTCGAGTAAGGTTATTAATACAACAGCTTTTGTAAGCAATACATATTCAAGCTCTTGATGTACTTTACTAACGCAATTTATGCAGAGCCCGTAAGACCTTATTCTTATGCACTGTTTTGTACACAAGCAAAGCTGACTTTGCTCCAGTGATTGTATCTATAACTAAATTCCTACAGAACAAGCTTACATAGGCGGCCCGGTCGGCGAGGCGATCACCGTTAACCGTAGAATATAAGGCGAATGCGTACTTGGAGAAACATAACTATACAAGTTTATTTCGCTATTTATAGCATTGGCAGGATTTTCTATTAGAAATTCTGCTAACTCTATACATATATATATAATGGTGCTGTCCTTGCCGACGAGGAAGATGTTGTCGTCGTCTCAGTCAACTACCTTCTGAACATTTTCGGGTTTTCTAGCGCTCTAGGACAGGCCACAAACACAGGTCTCTTAGATATACGACTTGGGCTTAAGTGGGTTCGAGAAAACATTAAGGCATTCAGGGGATCCAGGACGAATCACTCCATTCAGCCAGTCTGCAGGGGGTGTCGCAGTTGATTACATCGCCTATGGTTTCCCCGACGACTGCATTGCGCGCCAACGCCAATGTTGGATTAGTCAACTCACCAGCCGAAGCTCAACTTACCTAGTATAACGCTTCGGCAGTGCTTAGTTATAGTGGACAGGAAGCCGACGAACAAGGACAAAAAGCTAGGAAGAGATCTGTACTAGCGTCGAGTCTATAGCATTGAATAGTGTTATAAGTGGCTTTGAACCTGTTGCAACGACATACTAATCCCGACCGATGTCGACGCTTAAGTTGCTACCAGTGACTTCGCAAAACCTCAAGGGACTGCACATTATAAAATCTCATACGAAAATCTCCTAAGAGAAACTTCAGGGGACCGTAACTCCTGCACCCGCACGACATCCAGCAAGTCAGGGCCGAAACGAGAGTGATATGTGTCTTCTACACGCATGGCAGTAATTGTGGACTTCTACTCCTCCACCTCCTTTATCCATGCTCTCCTCGTCCAATAAAATCCTCCGCCCAAGACCCAAACTATGATCAAGATGGCCGCCTGCACGGGCGCAAAGATGGCACCCCTCATGACGACAAACCCGCTCACTACCACAAAAATTGCTGGAATCAGCACAAAAGGTTTATACGGCCGGTACAGGTCCGGTTCGCGAAATCGCAAGACGATCGCGCCTAGAACGGTCAGAAAGAAGAACGAATATTCGCCTAGGCCGTTGAACGTAAGGAGAGCGCGGAAGTTTCCAAATAGAATATACAGCGTTGAGAGGATAGTTGAGAGAAGCAGTGCATTAAGAGGAGCGTCAGATTTGACCGACTTTGGAGGAACCGACGAGTGGGCAATTGGGTTAGATTTAGTGCCAACCTGTCCAACCAAAGCGAAAAAGCGAGGGAGCCAGTTCTTGTTCGCAGCGGCAACTGTCATGCGCCCAGCGACGAAGGAATTTCCAAGCAGGGAACCCGCCACCACCAGGCATACTATAATTGCCGCCACGATGCCGAAGCTGGGGCCCATGAGTCGACTTATGGCGGTCTTTTCGACTTTATGTCAGTCGCAAAATTGTTTATGCAGCACGGTATGAGACTTACCACGGCCACACTATCAGTTGTAGAAACCACTTTCCATGGAAGGAGGACATAGTAGGCTACGTTTGCAGCGACGAAACAAAGGATAATGATCGGAATGGCAGTGTTGATGGCGAGTGGGAGCTGGTGGGCTGGCGCCGAAAGTTCAGCCGTGATGTAAATCGCCTATAGGGCATGAGTTGCCTCTTCATTCCGCAGCCGGGACGCATTACAACTCACCTTGTCCCATCCCGAATACGCCCACAACGCTCCATAGAGCGCCGCAGAATAGTGTCCAAGCATTTCCCATCCACTTAAGCTTCTCCAGTCAATCGTAGTCCCATCGGAGGCCACACTGTTCCTAAATCCAAACCAGGGCTTTGTTAACCAATCCCGTCCTCCAACCTCCTTATTCGGATCTAACACTCCAAGAATCACGACTACTATGCTCGCCACCACAACTCCCAAAATGCTAGCAAACTTGGTTACGACAAAGAAGTTATTCAGTCGGGTACTTGTTCTTGTACTGATAGAGTTCGCCCCATTTATGACGACTAGGACGAGGACGGACAAGAGCTTATGTTCCATCCTTCCGGCCTGATCGGTTACGCCCGCAGCAGAGAAGATGCTCTCTATAAAGACAATGCTTAGGATTGCAAGCGTCGCTGGCATAACTGCAACGATCCACGTCCAGGCGGCCAAGAAGCCGAAGACGCCGCCGAAGATATGCTGGAGATATGGCTGTACGCCCCCTAAATACGAGATTCAGCATCTCGGGCCAATATTTTTTCTTTTTTTTCTTCTTCTTTTTCTTCTTATAAGTGGATGTACGCAACAGACCTTCTCCTGGAATTGCAGTGCCCAGCTCCGCCAAGGTAGTCGCTCCGGTCCAAGCAAGTACACCGCCAAGCAGCCATATGACCAAGGCCGCACCAGGCGAGGGAACATTCGCATCAATCGATCCAGGAGATGTAAAGATGCCGCTTCCAATAACAACACTGATTACGATGGCGAACGCCTCGATGGCCCCGAGATTCCGCGTAAATGTGCCTGGCTCAGGAACTGCGGACGCAGCGGTCCCATTTACTACTGCACCATACTCCGGCTCACCGTGGTCTGCGAGGAGTGGCCTTTGGGCTCCTCCATCATCGAATTGATCGCTTTGAGGCATTTGTTTGAAGGTATCGTTTGCATTCCAGAGGAGAAAAAAGCTTTGATCATAGTGTCGGCCGATAACGTCACCGTTAGTGTCAGGTGACAGATGTTGCTTAGGTACGAAAGGGGGTCTCAACATCGGAGCGTCACCGCCCTTAGCTAGCGTGACTGGATATACGTAGTTTTAGGAGACCAGTATTAGGATTGCGCGCCATAGAGTCGCTAAATTGTTAGAAGCGAGGCAAGGGGGTGACGCTCCGATGTTGAGACCCCCTTTCGTACAGTACCTACTACTCGTTTTCCCGGGCACGTGTGATGGGTCGAATGCTAGGCAGCGTGCTACGTCCGAAAACACAGTATATTTGTAGACTAATCTCTGCTTTCTCTATCTTAGGGAGTTCTCCCTTTTATTAGGGGTAGCGCGGCCCTTCGGGCCACGTCCGGGCCCCATTCGTGCCCCGCTCGTATGCCGACTCCGGACCTCCCGTACTAATCTGCAATTTGGCCAATGACAGCACGGTACGTGCACGCCTAAAAAATACTACAATTAAAATGGAAATAAATCTACTATTTCACCTCTAAATATAGTAAACGACTAGATAGCAAGGCTGCATTAGGAAACCGCGAGAAGCTTATATATAAACCCTTTAATTTCTCGCCTTTTAAAGTCTAGTTTATATAACGTAAGTGCATAGTGAACCGGCCACTTTTTTCTTGGCACACTCCCTTCCTTCTTTAAAAATCATTTTTAAATTAACCACAACATATATCAAAAAAAAAATAATGAATCGCAGATAAATCTTGCTCTTCAAGCTATCCAACAAAACCCAAAACTCTCTATTCGACGTGTAGCTAAAGTCTACCATGTGGATCATCGGAGACTAGGCGAGAGACTACGTGGTATTCCTTCTCGACGCGACATTCAAGCTAATTCTCGGAAATTGACAGATCTAGAGGAGGTAGTACTTTTTAACTATATTATCGACCTACAGTCCAGAGGACATCCTCCTAGGCTTTGTGTTGTGGAAGAAATGGCAAATCGAATCACTATAGCGCGTCAAGGCCTACGCGTCGGACCACGATGGGCTGCGAATTTTGTACACCGACGACCAGAACTCCGGACGCGTTTTCAAAGGAGATATGATTACTAGAGGGCTAAATGTGAAGATCCAGAGGTGATTCAGGGTTGGTTTGAGCTTGTGAAGAACACTATCGCGAAATTTGGGATCTGCGAGGAGGATATCTATAACTTTGACTCATTATGGGTGTTATTTCCACAGGATATGTCGTAACAAGCTCTGATGGCTGGGGACAAGCAAAGAAGACCTAGCCTGGTAATAGGGAATGGGTTACAGTTGTCTAGGCTGTGAGTGCTACAGGTTACGCGGTCCCTCCATACATCATTGTTGCGGGGAAAAATCACCTCGAATCCTAGTACGACGAAGCTGACTTCCGACCCCAATGGCGGACTGCTGTTTCTCTAAACGACTAGATAACGAATGAGCTGGGCCTAGATTAGATTAAACACTTCGACGCGTGTACTGTCACCCGGAAATTAGGTGTTTACCGGCTCTTAATCCTCGATGGGCATGAAAGCCACTACTCCCTTGAGTTCGAGGAATATTGCAAGGAACACAACATTGTAACTGTTGGAATATATTCATCATCGTCATTGATTCGGGACTTTACCCCAATAGGTTTAGCTTCATACGATGACGACCTGTAATCTAGTTTCTCCACTCCATAGTATAGAATCAACAACTACAATAAGACCAAAACCCACAGCACCATAGGCATACTAAGTGAAAGTCACTAGTCTGCTTTGTGCCACGGGTTGGAGGTCTAGAGCGATAAAAACCACCGATTATATGCATATTATTCGGTACCTAGGGTACCGACATACATATTTTCATAGGGTCCAACCTGTATCCAACCACCATCAGCACCTGCAAGCAATAACACCAGCAGCGCACCACCCCAGAACCTTGGTATTCCGCCTACTTCCGCTGCAGCCTCCGCAAGTGAAGTATACCCAGCCAGCGAGGATTGTTTGACCTTGAACGTCTGGACCAAGCCGCAGACTGGAGAGGCTAAGAAAGCTGTGCTTGTCTGGGTCTATGGAGGGGCTTATGTGTCTGGTGGGTGTTATTCAGTGAACCTCCTGTGATCACACCCTTCTAACTTAGACGTGTCCTAGGCAGCTCTAGGCAGGCGGGTTTCCGTGGACAATTTATTGCTGGCGAGACTGATGTGGTTGTTGTCTCGATGAAGTGAGAACCCACCAAAGTTTGATGTACTAATTGGAGAACAGCTACCGTGTTAACACTTTCGGATTTCCTGGTAACCCAGTCACTCCAGCTAATCTTGGTCTCCGTGACGTTCGAATGTCCATGGAATGGGTTCGTGACAATATTGAGCAATTTGGTGGTGACCCAGAGCGCATTACTATATTTGGACAATCTGCTGGCGCTGGCATTGTTGGCTTATTCACTTACGCCGATGATCTAATTGCTTCCAGTTTTATTGAGATGAGTGTAACTCTTTACAGTTTCCTAGCCCTTACTGCATTAGAGACTAATGACCGCTGGTTCCACGTCACTAGCTTGGTTGGCTGCGGAAACGCCACGTCTGACTTAGTTACCGTTAACAACTGCATGGTAAACAAGACCGTCGATGAGATCTTAGCCGGTTACGACCCTGCCAATGTTCCAATCAATCCCTCTCCATACGGACCAGTCATTGACAATGAATTGGTCTTCTCGAGCTACCTCAACCGCACCGCCGCCAAGGGTGGCTACCTGATCGGTAACACTCACAACGAGGCAGGTCTCTTTAAGGTCTTAGAAGCGCCACAGAACGAGAGCTTCTGGGCTGACTTCAATGACCGCCTGTATACATGTGCCGACATCGTAAGAATTGAGCAATCCATCGCTGATGGCAACCCAACTTGGAGATACCGCTACTTTGGCGACTTCCCCAACTTGGTCCTTACTACTACCCCACCGAGCGGCGCCTATCACACCGCCGATATCTACCCATTGTTTAACACTGTTAATCAGTCCTTACTTGCTAGTACTCCAGCTGAAGTCACAGTTGGAAACTACCTCCGCCATGTCTGGTCTAGCTTTGCCAAGAACCCCCAGTCCGGTCTTGATGCTTTTTAGCCTCAGTACAACGGGACCGAGAATACCTTGGCTCGTACTGGCTTTAACAACGAGACAATCAGCTTGGCGCCTGGTAACATGTATGATAATGTTTGTCACTGGAGTTACGATGGTGTCAGTGCTCCAGCTCCCTGGTAATAAGTCCATTAGAGTTGTCTTCGTGAGGTTGAATCACGATGTAGTAAATATGTTAAATTTGTATATTATCTTAGACGGCAAATAACTGTTATACCCCTAACACAATGGCCAATTTAAAGCACCACAACAGCAGCAGAGCATGTACTTGTACGTAGACTGTGGAATAGGTACCCATGGGTAACCTATAGGTAACGTATAAGTTTTATATATAACCTATATAGAGTATACTAATTTAATAAGGTAGTATTATAGGTTAGAGTTTTAATAAGTTAAATAGTATAACGTGCGGCACAAGCGGATGGCCCACTTTAAAACCTATACGAAGGATAAATTAATTTGTATTGAGCCTGGTCTAAGCGTTTGTAGTCACGTGAAAATTCCAAAACACTATAGAAATCAACACTATTCTTAACTTTAAGCCCACATATTAGCAGCCACAATGCCTCCTAAACACCCATATCTTGATGAAGACGACAAGGGAGCCCTTCCTGGGCGCCTTGATGATGGAATAGATCTAATACCAGCAGCTAAAAGAGCCCGAATCAATCCTAAAACTGCGCGTTGAATTAAGAAACGGTTAGTCGAAGTTCAAATTTATAACGAAACCCACGACCTCCCACCACCTTCAATACATGATCGGGTTGTTGTTAAACCAAAGTCTAGGCCAAAGCATATACTCTATAAAGCAGATAGGAATCGATTAAAGGAGGCAATTGAGCAGGATCGAGAGCATCGAGAAATGAAACAATATGATGTAGCACAAGAGCTTGGTATAGAGGCATTAATATCAACAATTCGGAATGAGATGAAGGCGCGCAATGTCAATCGAGTCAAACCTACAAAGAAACTCTCCCTTACTCCAATACAAGAAGCCCAACAATATGAGATTGCACTCTCACGGAAGAACTGGACATTAGATGATTAGAAGAGGGTGGTATGGACAGATGAGGCTTTAATACTCGTTGGAGAGCACCGGGGGAGACATCTAATATCACGGACGCCAGATAATAAATACGAGAAGGATTGCATCGAGGTTAGGTACAATAACTATAGCGAGGCAATGTTCTGGGGCTCATTTTCGTATGATCATAAAGGGCCTTGCTATGTCTATACTAAAGAAACACCCAAGCAAAAATCGAAATACCAAGGCATTATCGACGAGTACAACGCAATCTTACTACCACATAAACAAGCAGAATGGGCCCGTCTTTAAGCTACAGATATTCTTAAATAGCAAAAGCTTAATAGGAAGAAGCCAGGAAGGCCTGCAACTTGGGAGGCGTTTTAGAATAAAGAGATAATAAAGAGAGGGAAAGGCAAGGAAGGTATCGATTTTATGAGGTATTATCAAGAGGTCGTTGTTCCTAAGCTTATTCCATTTATGGATAAGCTTAATTCATTAAATGGGCCACCTTTTATACTCCAACAAGATGGAGCTCCATCTCATACCAGCCAATATACCTCCTTATTATTCGAACAGAAGGGCTATTTGCTTTATGAGCATATCGGGAATTCGCCTAATATGAACGCAATTGAGAACGCTTGGATGCCAATGAGGGTAGGTATTACAAATATATATGGAATTGGTCTCATACATTGGAATGGACAGAAAGGGCATAGTATGCCGAATAGGATAAAATAGATTAAGACACAATAAGTGGATGGGTTTCTAAGCAAATAGAGATTAATTAGAGGAT
>JAJONI010001107.1:0-14833 GCA_022190145.1 Pezicula rhizophila
ACTTCTTTTGTGTAAAGCCTTTCCCTGCTCCTTCTCCTTCTTCTCCTTGTGTAATAAAGTGAAGTTTACTCTTGTAGTTATACCCTATTGCTGCCTAACAAGAGACTGATCTCCGGCCACTTCGAAATGTAAATTGTATACAATTAAGCCTATCTCTTTCTCCTCGTTTTCGAAGCACTTTTCGACGTTAGAGCATTGCTGTATTTACTGTTGATTCGTTGGTATAAAAGCCCTTACGCCAATACTCCTTTGGCCTATCCCAATTTGCCTAAGAAAAGATCCATCTCTAATGTTTATTTGTAGCAGATAAGGCAGGCTTCGAATTAGGAGGGTGGTAGTGGTATCCAAATTGTTCAAAGGCTTTTCGAATTGTAGGTGTAGATGCTCGAATATTATGTGCTTTTGCTATTTCTTGTAAGGAGAGGATTTGCCGGTCATAATGCCCTATACAGAAATTAGAATATAGTACAAAAAATACAGTAATTATTTACCTGTAATCCACTTAATCATCTCCTTTACCTGCTTATCCGAAATCTTCTGTTGAGGGCCTCTTTTTTGATGATTTCGACGGTCTGTTTTCGAAAGCCATTTTCGGGCTGTAGTTCGAGGGACACCCTCTAGTCTAGCTGCCTCAGCCTGGCTTAAGCCCTGTTTAAGGACATAACCTCTAAATCTACTGCGCGAAGGTGTATCGTGTTCCTTTCGACTAGTCTTATTTGCGCGTTTAACTCCCATTGTAGTTGTGTTGTTTGACGATAAAGAAGAAGAAGAAGAAGAAGAAGAAGAAGAGTCGTGGTTCTGGCAGGTTCTAAGCGGCATGGCAAATCACTCACCGCCTTACCAGGGGGGTGACCCTCCAACCCTTTCACCCCCTTTCGTACAATAATGAAAAACGTTGGGCAAGAATTATAGGACGTTTCAGGAAGTTCACAGAAGATCTATTTCAGAATCCCGGTACTATACTAACTTATTTTGGCTAGCGAGATTCAGGCCCCCTTGCTGGACAGGGAGACAGAAAAACTCCAAGTGTGTGGAGGGGAAGCCGGTTTTGCAAGCGACTGTATTAACCGCGAATTCGCCTTCTACTGTACTCGACCGAGACAGAGCACTGAGCAGACTGGATCCGGAGGATTTTTATTGGAGACTGATCGAATCGACCCTTTTTGTTATTTTGTTGATAAGCTAGTTGTGGTGTTGATGTTCTGGGTGCCGGCCAGATGCCTACAACAAGCGAGACGCGTTCCTGGGGTCCCGGCGCGTCGCGACCTGACCAAATAGACACCAAAGTGTCAGAAACTGAAGCTATTGATACTAGTCTGCGACGACGCCTGCGGAAACTGAGCGCGAAGGCTTAGCAAAATGAGGCAAATCGACTCTCACAAGAAGCAGCATTACTCTCCTTAGGGAGCGAAAATGGAGGAGCAGCACATCCTAAAGATATTAGTGTGGTACAGAGGAAGAGAGGAAAACACAGGGAGGGTGAACAGATGACAGGGAAAAACATGCAAGACCAGATGGAAGAGCAGACTAGCATACTTAAAAACCTTCTTAAGGCCTGGATGAAACAAGAAGCGCATAATGAGACATTGAAAGCAGAAACTGGCCTAATTAAGCATGAAATTCAAGCTGTCAAGGAGGAGTGCTAAGCTGCTAAAAACAAACTACAAGCAGTTAAGGACGAACTACAAGCAGTTAAAGACGAACTACATGCGACTAAGGAGCAGCTGGACAATATTACGGCGATTACTACAGGGCAAAATAGCCCACACCAGTCCTACGTAGAGGTAGCTTAAACACCGCCAAATAGCATACCTGTCAATATACACTCTATATCATCCATAGGAACCACCCCGTCAACTATGACCAACACCCTGTACTGCACAGTTGACATATCTAGAGTAGCAGATGAGGATGCTAACAAGGTCTCTGCCAGAGCAATTAGGACAAATGTAGAAAAGGAAATGCGGGATATAACTAAACGGATCAGCTGGCGCTGTTAAGCAGTAACCCTAGATTAAAAGAATCCAAACCGAATTAGAATTGCCTGCAGAGATGAGACAGAACATAAGGAGGTAAAGCGAGTTATTGAAACAAACCTAGTATAAGGAGCCTGAATTCTCCGCGACGACCTCTATCCCATTAGAGTGGATAGCGTCAACTGTGTTGTAGTGCTTAATAAGACAGGCAATATCTGAACTGGAGCAGCTAAGGCGTTTGGGCAAGAAAACGACACACTAGTCGCCAAGGTAGCCTAGCTTAGCAATAGAGAGGTAGCAAAGGCATACGGGTCTATGGTTGTCTACCTCAACAAGGCTTTAGACGTACAACGCCTCCTCTAGGAAGGCTTCTTCTACGCAGGAGGTGAATTAGGTTACACCAAGCTATTTGAACGGAGAGAACGCCCAAAGCAATACTTCAACTACTAGGAAATAACTAGTCATAGAGCTTATTAGTGCACTAAACCGCAGGTCTGCGGGAAATGCGCCAAGGAAGGTCACCACCACAATGACTGCACAGAGATTATCACGAAATGTGTACCATGTGGAGGCCCCCATGAATCGTTTAGTAGGAACTGTTAGAAACTCTACCCAACCTGTAATAAATAGAACACTCCGCATAATCTAGCTAAATGTTCGAAAACAAGACGTGGTACTTAAAAGCCTAATGAATAATAAAGAAATTCAAGACGCTACTGTACTAGCTATTCAGGAGCCCTAGGCCTGAAAACCTAAGGATCTGTTACTAACAACACCAATGAACTACCATAAATGGACCAAAATGGTCCCCTTAATCTATAGAGGAGGCAGATGGCCTATTAGAAGCATGCTTTAGGTGAACAAGGACGTTGAAGCAGAACAAATAGCAATACAATCTCTAGACATAACAGCAGCGATCATCTGATTACTAGAACAACTAGTGCTAGTAGTCTTAGTTTATGTACCCAGGCTTGACCCTTAGGCTTTAAGAGATACTTGTAATAATCTGCGAAACACTATCTAAGAGGTGAAAAGAAAATCGAATACGGCAGTAGAGGTAGCAATAGTTGGAGATTTTAACTGACACGACCAGCTGTAGGGGGGAGACAATGTAGCGATAGAGAGACAGGGAGAAGCCGATCAGATTATCGACTTAATGACCAAGTTTACACTTAGCAGTCTACTTTGCTATAGAACTAAAACATGGAAAGGGGGGGACTATAAAACAATGATTAACCTAGTTCTTGTATCTGAGGAGTTAAAAGACATGGCTATTAAATGCATAGCACAAGAAACAGAACATGGGTTAGACCACTAAATAATTAAGACAATTTTTAATATTCTAGTCCCTGTACCTAGACCTCAAGAAAGGCTCCTCTTAAAGAACGCCCTATAGAAGGAGATTAACACTAGAATAACAAACTCGTTAGGCTCTATATCTGGGGGTTCAGTGTAGTAGAAGACAGATAGATTAATGGCCGCTGTCTTAGAGTCAGTTCACGCACTCACACCTAAGGCTAGACCATCACCATACGCAAAAAGGTAGTAGACATCTGATTTAACACAGCTACGCTGCATATACACCTATTAGAGGAACTGCGCAAGAGCTAAACGATGCGTGGGAAGGACTGTAGTATACCTAGAGGAGACAGCAAAGAGCGCAGCGAAGCAATACTATAATACTATCTGCCAACAGAAGAAGAAGCACTGGAACGAGTTTCTAGCTAACAATGACAATATCTAGCAAGCAGCCAAGTATCTTTAGTCTAGCAACAAATCAACTTTTAGGAAAGTTCTACAACTTGTTAGGTTAGATAGGACAACTACAGCCAACCACACTAAACAAGCAGAGGAATTATTAACCAAATTCTTTCCGCCACTGCTAGACAACATTAATGATGAAGGTGCAAGACCACAAAGAGCCCCTATAGCGATGCCAGCCATTACTTTAGAGGAAGTAGAACGACAGCTCTTTGCCGCAAAGTCATAGAAGGCGCTAGGAGAAGATAGCTTACTGGCAATTGTATAGAAGAAGGTCTGGCTAGCGGTTAAATATTACATATTAGATTTATTCCAAACCTCCTTCAAAGAGGGAGCCTTGCCTAATTAGTAGCGACATGCAAAAATAATTCCCCTTAAGAAAATAGGAAAGGAAGATTACACAATTGCAAAAGCATAGAGACTAATTTCACTACTTGCCACCCTAGGTAAGATCTTAGAGTTAGTAGTTGCAGAGAGGATTTCTCATGTAGTTAAGACCTACGGCCTTCTCCCAACTAACCATTTTAGCGCACAAAAGCAACGATCAGCTAAGCAGGCACTGCTGCTCCTACAAGAAGAAGTATATGCAGCATAGAGAGGTCACAAGATTGTAAGTTTAATTAGTTTTGATGTGAAAGGAGTGTACAACAGAGTATGCAAAGAGAGACTACTGCAAAGAATGAAAGCTCAAGGCATACTAGAGGAGATGTGTAAATAGGTGGAAGCCTTTTGCTTGAACCACACAGCCTTGATCCAGATCAATGGACAGACCTCTAAGTCACGAAGGCTGCTACAGGCTAGGCTGCCGCAAGGCTCGCCACTATCCCCCATCCTATTCCTCTTCTTCAACGCAGACTTAGTACAACAGCGGATCAATGCTCACAGGGGAGCCATAGCCTTTGTTGACAACTTCAACGCCTAGGTCACAGGGCCTATAGCGGAGAGCAACCGGCAAGGCATAGAAGCAATTATTGATGCCGCCTTAGAATAGGAAAGGAGGAGCGGAGCAACTTTTGAAGCAGATAAGACAGCGATCATCCACTTTACTCGCAAGGAATACAAGACAGACTCTTAGCCTTTCACGATTAAAGGACAAGTTATTCAACCTAAGAACTATGTTAAGGTCCTTAGGGTAATTATAGACGCTAAGCTAAAATACAAGGAACACTTGGCAAGGGCAGCCTCTAAAGGACTAGAGGCAGTACTAGAACTGAAGCGACTCAAAGGGCTATCACCAGCTACAGCACGACAACTTTTTACAGCCACAGTCGCCCTAGTGGTTGACTATGCTTCTAATGTCTAGATGCATGAGTGCAAGTACAAGTCAGCCATACCTATTAACAGAGTCCAAAAGATAGGAGCGCAAGCGATAGTGGGAACATTCATAACAGTTGCCACAAGCGTAGCAGAGGCAGAGGCGACCATCCCTACAGTAGAGGATAGGCTTTGGAAGAGAGTCATTAAGCTGTGGACAGACATCCACACCCTGCCTAACACTAATCCACTCTGTAGGAACACATCTCAGATGCGGAAATTTAGGAAACAACACTATTCGCCTCTTTATCAAGTGGCGGAGAAGCTTAAGGAGATTGCAATAGAGGAAATGGAAACTATCCATCTGTTCACCCTATCACCATGGGAGAAGAGAGTACAAACCATCACTAAGGAAATAACAAGGCAACCAGATTTAAACTAAGCAGTGTATATTGCTGTAAGCGGTTTAGCATGAAATGGCATGGTTGGAGTAGGTGCAGCAATCAAGACACGCAAGCGAGTTGGAGATGATCCCACCGTTGAAACCCTTTCCACTACTCTAGGCCCGGGAACAGAACAAAACCTATACGTGGGCGAACTAGCAGCAATGGCTCAAGCCTTTGGACAATTACAACGGCGTAAATACCACAGTATCACGCTTCTAACGAGGAACAAAGCAGCCATACTCACGCTTAGGAATCCACGTCAACAGTCTAGCTAGGAACATATTCGCAGCATCTACGAGTCCATTGCAAAGCTAAAGAGAAAATGCGACAAAATCGTAGTAGTTTGGTTACTACTAGGCGAGGACGATGAACTCTGGACGTGTGCCAAAGAAGCAGCTAAAGAAGCTACCTAACAAGGCAAAGAGCCACAGAAGCCGATCCCTAGAGCGAGGTCAACAACACTTAATGTAGCACGCACCATACGAAGTACCACTAATAGCTTACCAGATAAGGTTGGGAAGCTTTCTAAGAAGGTAGATACAGCATTGCTAGGCAAACACACACAACAGTTATACAACTAGTGTACAGGGAAAGAAGCTACAGTGCTTGCTTAGCTAAGGACAGGAATAGCATGACTAAACTCGTACTTAGTTCTTATTAAAGCTGCACCATCTGACTAGTGCGAATGCGGGGAGGCAAGAGAGACAGTTGAGCACTTTCTCTTCCGTTGCAAAAAATGGACAGAACATCGTAAAGAGATGCTCCAATACACAGAGATTCATAGAAGCAACATCTCGTTCTATCTAGGAGGGAAATCACCGTCTGATAACAAAAACTGGACTCCTAACATGAAAGCTGTTCAAGTAACGATACGTTTTGCTATAGCTACAGGCCGACTCGACGCAGACCCTTAGCAAGGGAGCAGCCAGTAATTACAACCTCTTTTATCACCTTTCAACTGCTTTACACCAATCACCTCGTGCCATTAACAGTAGGCGCCGCTTCAGTTACTAAGGATAGGATGCTGAACACTTGGAGAAGGGCCTTCAAGCTAGCCAACTAACACCACTAACCCACGAGAATCCATAGAGAGAGGCCAGAATAGAGTAGACAGAAATTATAAGCAGTATACGTAGGGGCTTAAGGAGGCAAGAATTCACTTTAGAAATGTACTAGTAGCTTAGCCATAGTTGCCCTATCGGGTTAGCCGCCGGGCGTAAATAAATTGTGTGTGTGTGTATTAACCGCATCTTACTATATCCTGGTTGTTTTAATCCACCTCATCGTGGCCATTTTGAGCTTCTTCGCCATGGATTTGGGAAAAGCGGCCGTGATATGTGTATTGTTGCAGCCATCGTTTTGCCGTTAGACGATGAGTTCCTTGTGAGGAAACTCAGAGAACAAGAAAATCCGTTGATATTTCATAAGGATGAAAGAGTTAGGCTATGGAAAGGATACGTACCCAGCGACTGGTATTGGATGTACGATCGCAGCATAAGTGAGTGGTATGGCTTTCAGGAACGCCTTACCCAAGCCATTACTAAGGATGGATTCGATGTTCGTTGGGTTTTGCTGTGTGGACCGGACCATGTCAAAGTCAATGAAGTGCCTCCAATCCCTCAATGGGGTTGTCAGGACATTATTGTCAGCAACGTTGGCCGGCCTGCTGAATTCATTTCCCCCACTGGGAACAAATTGAAGAGGTTGGCAGGCTGTGAGGCTTGGGAGGGGATTACGCTGGACCTCAAAGCGCTCCACAGATACGCCAAGGAGGGTGCCGGTTGGGTATATTCGGGGATCTTCATGATCAACCCTATACATGGCCAATGTATGCTAGATGAAGGTAGGTTCAATTCAGCGCACTCTACAAATCTATCATGTTAAGGTCGTTCAAGATCCTGATTGTATTGAGCGAATGGTGGATCATCTATTCAACGATGCTGTTGAAGAAGGTAAAACCATCAAGATATGCCGTCGAAGAGACGGCGCGGAAGGCACAATACGATTCATACCAACGAAGTCACGCATGACGGACATAAGCTCTACACGGATCCGAAAAATAATTAAGTTGGCTCCTCCGCAGGAACAGCTTCTTAAAGAACTACAACAGCTCGTGTTGTATCCAGAGATCTTGTTGGAGTTGATATCACGAAAATGTTAGCTGCAGCGGATTGCGTAACTCTAGTCTGTGACATGTTTGCCACTGCAACCGCTCAGCAGGCCAAAACTTGTAAATACCAGGACGGCTAGCATCTAGAGAAGTATTGAGCTTCTTAGTCTTGCGGCTGACAACAAATTTCAACAGGGTTTAAGGCGAAAGCCGATTTCGCTAGCGACCATACACAGCCTCATGGAAGACAGCCCATAGAAAAGGGGTGAGTGCGCTCATTATGACTGATTTGAATTGTTCCTATACCACCTGCCGAAAGAACTTCGCTGCATCGTCGCTCGTTGCGCTGGGTCCCCAACCCAGAACTGAGATGAACTGTTGCCTGATCTTAATATGGAATTAATATTGTGATAGCATAAATTTGGCTGCAAAAATGCAATTTCCGGATTCGCCTTCTGAGTAATCTTTCTCCTCCAAATTGCTTTTACGTCCCTCTTCTCTGTTGACTTCGTGCTCTTCATCACCCTGCTCTATATTCCCTCTTGCAGACCTATGTTCCCCGCCTTGTTGCCTAGGACAAGTGCATATTAACCCGGCGTAGTTATCACTTTGCCCCAGCTAACTAACCTTGGCAAGCTCCTCCCAATCTTGTTCTTTCACAAATCAGTTTGTATATAACCTTATTTCACACCATTCAGGTTTATCCTCTGCCCGCTGAACGTGTCTTCAAACGTCATACTGCGCTTCTCTGATTCAAGACTTTCTAGAGCGACGCCCACCTCTCTTAGAAGGTCGACCGCAAAATCTGGTAGCTCTTGGGTCTCCTTGAAATTTTTGCCGTGGTTACAAAGGAGATATCCTTTGACTGCTGCTGATGCAAGCATCTTCCGTACTAAATGTCCTTTTGGCAACAACCCCCCTGAACGAATGTGCTCCAGCCTGAGGTGGTAGGTGTGCTCATCTGGTGGAGTTGCAAAAACACTACCTTGAGCGGGCCTGTGGGCTAAAATGACCTGTCTAATGTGTTCTGCCATCATTGACTCTACGCCTGTGAGGCCGACCATGTCTGCTAGCCTTGAAAATTCGATTGATGCAGCAATCATTTCGGCGGGAGGTAAGTCGCCAAATACGATACGGTTCTGGCACACCCACTGCACTAGCATTCGAAGCTTCGAGTTGAAACCACACCATCTATCTCCTCCAGTGTAGTCGAGAGTTCGGCACCCTCCTGGAAGCCTGATTCTTGGAACATGGCTGCGAAATACGGGGCCTGCGTATAAAGGAGGGCTTTCGGGAGTTTATATTCGTGACTAGCAGATCCAATACGGATCTTAACTTCGGGTCCAGAGTAGAGGTTGAGACGCCTGCCATCGAATTTAGTAGAATGGCGGTTGGTAAGGCGGGATACTTACGACGTTGCAAAGGTATTGAAGGGTGTGTGAGAGCGCTCCCCTCTATCTCTACGCCGACCATTCTTTAGACTTTGATAGAGGTACCGTCGCTAGACCTGGAATTGATGCCGTTCTTCGTAGTCGCGATGGGTCAAACGTGCGTCAGGCAGCAAGTTTGTGGCCTCAGGTCTAAGGATTTCTCGAATGTTCCGTGCGCTGGTACGCTGTAGCCGCTGCCTCTCATCTCCTTCCACATCACCATCGCGACGGTAATATGGACAGAGCCAGTCAGGTATTGGCGCAAGGTGTGCCGCCTAGCGTGCCTAAATCATACCGTGCTCTTGCAGATCATCATGGCAATATCTCCTACTCTACACTCTATCATCGTGCTCGCGGACGACCCTCGAGGGAAGAGAAGGCCCAAGGGCAACAGTACCTCAAACCGTACGAAGAAGAGGTTATCGTTAAGTATCTACTTCAAATGGCTGACCTTGGTTATCCAATACGAATGAAGTTCATCCCTTCACTAGCCCATAGTGTCACCCGCCATCGACCAACCACTGAAAGGCCTCCCAAGGCTCCTGGTCGGAACTGGGCAAAGGCTCTAGAAAAACGCCATCCAATACTGCTAGCACGGAGAGTCAAGGCCTTAGACTGGAACCGTCACGAGAAAAACATTTATGGGAAGATCGTACACTAGTTTGAGGTGATTAAAGAAGTATTACAAGATCCGGCTGTCCTTGTCGAGAACGTGTATAACATGGACGAGACTGGAGTAATGCTGTCCATGCCAAGCTCTGTAAAAGTCCTTATAAGTAAGTATGACAAGCGAGACTATAGAGGTGCGAGAGTTAAGCGCACATCCGTGACCGCAATCGAATGTATTAGTGGCGATGGTAGGTATCTGAACCTGATGATAATCTGGCCAGCGAGTACCCATCGAAGCAACTGGACCACGTTTCCTACCCCTGGATGGCAGTATGCATGCTCCGACTCTGGATATACCGACTCTAAGATCAGCTTAGAGTGGCTCAAGCGTATATTTGATCCTGAAACTAAAGAACGAGCTAATAACAGACCACGCGTCTTGATCTGCGACGGCTTTGGAACGCACGAAACCCTCGAAATCTTAGAGTTCTGTTTTGAGAACAATATTCTCCTATGTCGTCTTCCTTCTCATACCTCCCACAAGCTCCAGCCTTGTGATGTAGCACCGTTTGCCCCACTCAAGGCAGCCTATCGTGACCAGGTTGGTCGACTCGAGCAAGGAGGTGTAAATACGATCGGCAAGGAGCACTTCACTGCTCTATATAGCCCCGCAAGGAAAGTAGCGTTTACGCCCAAGAATATCAAGGCCGGCTTCGCTGCAAGTGGTCTGTTCCCGTTCAATCCAGATAGGGTGCTCAGAAGTATGCCCGCCCCCCTAGCTGAACCAACCATTCCAAGAGTCGATAAGGTGAAGGTAGGATCTTGTCGGCAAGACGTAGAAGTGCAATATCAGCAAGACGAAGAACTGCAAACGCCTTTAACGCCAGTGTCAGCAGAGGCTTTTATGTCACTGCAGAACCGGATCATCCAACAGGATGCTCATACGCTTGATGAAACGAGCAAACAGAACCTAGCAAAGCACTTACAGAAATGTACCAAAGCTTTCCAGAAGTCTTCTGCTCTGAGCGTCCTCCAGGAGGATCGAATACGATTTCTGACCACAATCAACAACGAAGCCAAGGTTCGACGATCGACCAAGTCATTAGTACTAGGTAAGGCGAAGGTCATGAGCTATGAGGACCTCGTGGAAGCACGAGCGAAGCGGGTCGTAAAAGAAGCTACTCAAGCAGCTAAAGGCAAGGGGAAACGCGGTCGGAAGCGGAAGAGTAGTACGCTCGAAGCAAAGGAAGACACTGCAGAAGAAGACACTGCAGGGTCCGTGAGACGTGGTCGAAAGCGTAAGAGTGCTGCGCTTGACGCGCCTGCGCCAGCGAACAAGAAGGCGCGGATAAGTAATGCCCCTAAGCCTGCAAGTACCTTGATGAGGCAGGCCAGCAGAACACAGATTGCGGAAGATGAGATTGTGCCAGAACCATGGAGAGCCCCAGTAGCGAAGATGTGGTAGTAGAGGCCAAGATTGCTATTTGAACATGTGATAGAGGATCGATCAGTCTGAGGCGACCTGTTGCTGTATAGAAACTTAGATATAATGTAATCATCGTCGGTTTTTGACACGAGATGGTTATAACCAGCCTTTGACGTTCCTCCATCGTGCTTGCCCCGCAATCGTTTGCACGTATACCGCGCTTTGACGTGCCATCTTTTTGGCTAGGTCATCGCAGTCTGGCGTGCTGATACCCTGCTCCTTTCGATACTCTGGCAGCCATTACGGACACTGTCATCTTTGAGGTCATCATTGAATTCGCGAGCAATCGTGCAGAGAACGGATTCCCCTTGGAGGCTAGGGTAGGAATCGAAGCCGTTCGTCGTTTCAAGCAGAGCACAAACAGTGAGGGAAAAGCCAGAAGTGAAAAGCTGGAAATGAAAAGCCAGCAGTGCAAAGGAGAAGCCGGAAGTGGGCTGGCTGCCACATTTTGCCAGTCGGAGGATGTCGGGAAACGAAATTTTCCGGCAAGGTCCGCTCTAACCCAGCCACACGCTTCGCATTCACAAATTAGCAGCCACAGGCATTACATTATTAATATAACATTTTTACCAGATTACTGTAACCACGACGCAGCTAACCAGGGTCCTTGCTTAATAGGCGCATGTGGGACAGCTGTCGCGAGCACAGTGATTGCTTTTGAAAGCAGTTACTGTGCATCTGCAATTGCCGCTCAAACAACTTTTCCAGTCACCACCACTACAGCTACAATGACAGCTCTCTCTTCGCTTCCTTCTTGTGGTCAAACCTGTTTCAACAATATGGTCGCCCAGTATTCAGCTCTTGGATGCTCTTCACCTGCTCCCGCTTGCCTTTGCGAGAATGTCAATTTTGGGTACGGGTTGCACGATTGTAGTAATGGAGCTTGCGGAACGGATGTAGCGAGTACTGTGATTGCCTACGGTAGTGCATACTGTGCGTCTGCAACGGCTGCTCCTACAGCGAAGTAACTTACTTGAGATTGCGACAAACATTGGTGAGTTCTGCTTCAGATCAAACTTTACTGTATGTTTTAATCTGACATGATCAACAGCAGATGGATTTGGCGAATGATGGAAAGGCTCTGTCTTGTACGCTTCTTGTAGATTCTTTCGGCATCTTGAACTATTTTTTTCCTCTTGCTTGTACCCAGAGAAATTCTACCACATTTTTTAAACATGGACTTCATCTAAAACTTTTAATTGCAACACAAGTTTGATTCCTCCCATAAACTACGCTTTCCTTGAATGTGTGGTATCTGCCAACCCGCAGAATTACAAGTGGCATTGCGTGCTCCAGGCTACATTGTCGCCTCAGTGTTGACAAAATTCATCTAGCAACCACGTGGTTCGGAAGTTTTCTTACTTTCTGCTTTGGCATAATCCGAACACGAAGCATTGAAACTCCTTTGCCATTCATTTACTTGATAAAATTAGGGACATTGTTGGTTAGCCGCAATGTAGGCATCAACAAACCACTGTCGTGTGCTGAGAAAATAATAAGCGAGATTAATTAAGCGAGGGAAAATATCTTTTCCACCTTCCCAAAATGGCATATACCACAGCGACTAGGAAAATCACCTCGATCTTCGTCTCAAAGGAGATAATTGGAGTAGGTTGTAATAGGGAGGAGGGTCCTGAAATTGAATCCATTGTTGGGGAATGGCTTCGGGACACTTGTTTAAAAGGGACCCTTGCTTAGGCAGACCACAAGCGAAGCGCAGTTGGGAGGCGGTGGGTCCAACTACAGTATTACTAGTCCTTGCGGAGTTCCGGCTACCCGCCCACCCGGGAATCCGGGCACACTCTTTTACCCTTACTTTCCCTCCTTCTATCACCGAGGCGGGCAGGTGAGGTCCTGCAGTCCCTGCTAAAGCCTAATTTTGATATGCATGTATGCACGATTGTTTAAGGAGCTAAACATGAATAGATTAAAAAAGTTGGGTTTTTAATTTCCTATTTTATCGAATGTTCTTAGATGTTGATTAGCGCGGAGTTTACAGAGTGGGGAAATAAATGAAGTGCTTATCTCAGGAGTTGTTAGGGTCCAAATCTAGATGATCGGAGACTCAGACCACTTAATGAGCCCTAGCTAGGATGCATGCAGGAAGGGTGTGGTGTGATGGGCGAGTGGGGACGAACGAGGGTGGATGAAGGATGAGATGCGTGAAGTGAATTGTTACCTGCATATGGATTTTCGAGGGTATACCTCCGTCCGTAGAATACGAGACCTAGACACAGCCGAGGCTCTTGATACGTGCACCTGACAGATACTAAAATGAGATTTGTGAATATCGGATGTATCTTCGGTATCTCTCTACTCCGTATTTCTGACTGCCGTCTTGGATTTTTTTTTCTTTGTCAGTCTACAGACGGAGGATCTTCTTGATCCTATCTATTTTCCTTCCACATTCTCCTTAAGCTGGGCAAAAGGAGTTTGTCACTCTTTACTTACTCTCATTTTCTCAGTCCTGAACAGTGTCTTACTGGACACAGGTTTAATACCAAGATGAGATTGTTCAGCCTCCTCCTCGTTTGGTTCTCAGTCCTTTTCGTCCAAGTCCTGTCCAACAATAATTCCATTGGCTATGAATTCTTATACTTCTATTACATCTACAAAATGGAAATCGCATCTGGTGTCTCCCCAAGGACAATAGCCACTGGATGCCCAGGAACGGCTGCGGGAGGAATGTGTTACTTTTCCGAATTCGCTCACTACCTGATGAGCAATGATTGGAAACCCCTATACGAGCCTACCGTTGGAGACAAGACTTTGACACCTGATGCTTCCAATCTTGTCAAACTCAACAACAATATCCCCCATTCTGCTAGATTCGTCATAAATGACCTGAGTAGCGCGCTCCAAGGAGTCACTTCGATGCCGACTGTACTGAACACTTTGTTGAATGTTGCAAACACCGCTATTGCCACAGGCAACGTTGACAACGATGACGTTAAAGAAGCGCTCGCAAACTGCGAGGCAGCCAAATTGGCCAGAGCTCCCGATGTATACAATGATCAGATGATTGCATTTGGGGTAAAGGTAGAGAAGGCTGCTCAAGAATATCTCGTTTCCAAAAACTCGCTTATAGATTGGGATGCGACCTTTGAGGCTATCGACAACGACGAGTACGACGGGAAAATCACTGAAGATGAAGCTGAATCATATAAACAATCTATAAGATCCTTCTCCGTAACATTTGGAACAGAAAAGAGTGGAGCTGCAAGATCGACCATCACGCATGTCGCTGTAATGAGAGAGTTTTCGACTGCCATTGAGCAACTCAATCAAAGAGTCGTGGAATCATCAAGCGACGGATCTTTGAAGGGCACCCTCAGACACATGCGATGCTGATTTTATCGCATTCGGTTCTGACAGCGATAAGAGGAAGCGCCATTTGGTCGAAATCAGCTCTGTAGTCGGGAAGAGGAAGCCAATGTTGGCTCGAATTCCGATTCCTGGGATCTCTGGAAAGAAGGTTTTGAGGTTTGGGAGTGAACTTTGAAGAGGAGGGCTTTGGGTTTAGTCATTTAGTCAATTAGGATTTTGTTGTTGGCAAATGATGGGGAGGGTTTTCGATCTATTTGGAAATGATAGGATAGTGTCGGTGGGTGTATCGTTTTAATATTCTTATTGAAACAGGAATGACCTATACTTAGTATTATATGGCAAATAGGCAGGTAGTGGGTTCATCAGCATTGTATTCAGTTGGATTAAGGAAGAAGAGAATCAAGTCTACACTCTGTTCTCTTCTTACCCCTTAC
>JAJONI010001108.1:1132-14828 GCA_022190145.1 Pezicula rhizophila
TAACATTAAGAGAGTGTAGTATATCTGAGTACTATTGTTTAGACCTATTAGGGTGGTAAGACTGCCTAAACCTTTATGAATTATAACAATCGCTTCGTTTTTTGTTACTAATTCCAAGCAACAGCCAGTTAGAGTTTGGGCTTTGCGACGAGACTGTATTGATTACTTCGGTTACTACTGTATCTAGAAGTCAAACCTTAAGTCTAACTTTAAGCCCAGCTTCAACTTAGAGCTCGTCGGGAGTCTCATCTAGCAGCTCTTCGATCCGTGTATCCAGCAGCAGTAGCAGCGGGAGTTCAACGCTATCTACTACTACTACGAAAGCAACGACCACGACCTTATCTTCTGTAGCTGTCTCTTCTCTCAGCACTGTGTACATTTTAGGAGTGGGCGTAGATAACTATAGCAGTCTTTGTGACTACTGTTGCCGTTACGGATATTGTCCGCCCGGTCCTTGTACTTGTCTCTAGTACGGTGCACAAGTTCCGGGCCCCGCAGCCACCTAGCTAGTTAGTTATCCAGCTCCTAGGTTAGATAGTTCATACTCAGGCCTCTGCAGCTTTGCCTGCAATCATAGTTACTGTCCACCTAAGGCGTGTACTACTACTCCATCTTGATCTCCTAGGACAGCATCTAAAGTTGTGATATCTGATACGTAATATACAATATTTGAAAATTATCAACTTCGCTAGATTCTAAGAAAGACTAAGACTACAACCGTGCAATACTATTAGGCTTTTCGGCGAATTAATTCCTCATGCGATAATCCTTTAGATAGCATAATACTTGATTGAGCATTAATGTAGAGGTTGATGCAGGGATTGATGCATTGTAAGATTACATTCTTAGACCTACAGTAGTAAATGGAAAAGGGCATGCTTAGCCGGTAGCGAGTACACCCGCTATTAGCTAACTTTTACTTTATTTGCGCACTTTAAATTAACGTCCATCCTTCCTACCCCCTCCTACCGTTCCGTCCAACATCTCACTTCTCTCTATTGTCTTTATTGTCTTCATTCCCTGCCTAACTGCGCGCAACCATGGCACACACTCCCTCTTTTTTGTCTCTTCCTAATGAGACCTTGCATCGTATCCTCCAGGGCTGCGAGACCTTTTCCGACCTGGTTGCATTAGCTTCCTCCTGCAAGACCCTTTACACAATATGGTTAACCCAGGCTCCGGCTCTAATATGGGAGCTAGCTCCGACACGTATCCTTGCTTTCAATAGTGCTCTCATGGCTGTACGTATCCTTCGTTCTTGTGATTATTTAAGATAATTCCTTCTCACGATATATAGGTCAGGGCTACGAATATTGTAGCGGATGCCTAAAGTAATAAAATTCAACCGCCCCATCCATTCCCAGTGTGGGAGTTAAGTGGGCAAGCCAAGAAACTGTTGCCGGAGGAGATGAAAGCCGTCTTTGACTTTGAGCACCTTGTTAAGTATGTGGAATGGATGATGTTCCATTAGGAAATCGAGGAGGAGGTTGAGAATGAATATGGAGGATCACACGTACTGTTAGACGGCCGTAGACAATGGGGACGCCCAATTTTATATAAAATTTGGAGGGAGAGGCTCTATCAGGGACTCTACAATATCCTTCTTGCCGGAGCAGTTTGTTCCCGGGCTTACAACGCCCCGTTCGTCCTAGCAGAGGAGGAAGGCCGTACAGATTTTCTTAAGCGTTGTGCTTGTAGTGCTTATGGTTATACAACTCTTACTAACGAAGACTTCGAGTACCTAAGAAGGTTCCTAGTCTACAACTTCCTTATTAGTGATCAGAGTAATACTAGACGGTGGAGAGACCAGGAGTACAAGAATGTATTTAGTCTACTTGCTAAATGGCTAGTAGAGGATGGTGTGAGAAGGGGACTAGAAGAGAAACTGAAAACCTCTACAATACTAGCTATAGACGACAACCTAAACTAAAAGGACTAGGGCGACGACGCTGCTAGATTGTTCAATAGTAGTTAAACAGGCTCGATTCGCGAGATTAAAACTCTCTATAGTTCCTACAAGCACTTTCACCTAAAGTTTTCTCGAAAGGACGACTCTAGTCTAAGTGGGCAAGCAGCTATTGCGGATTTTTAAGGGCAAAGAAAGGTGACTGCTGTTATCTTTGGACATTTTCAATTAGATGAGATATCTATGCCTACGGATTTCGAAGCATTATAATCCCGGTTTCTGCTTGCAAAACCTACTTTAGGACTCCTATTAGTCTGTAAGGTTCTAGACTAGGTAACTCGAGAAGGCCCGTATTTTTAAGACGGCCATCACCCCCCCACCCCCCCTCCTGAATTCCAGCTGTTTTCCTTTATCCTAAGGAGATATTTTAATCTAAAATGGGATCTAAAAATTTTCAATGCGTTTTAGTATCTAAGATATAGGAATGAGCTTATAGGGGGAGATATTTTTTAAGTTCTATACCTAGAGCCGTTTTTAGGCGATTCGCTAGTCATGTACTATGCTCCTGTATTTTCAAATGAGCAAATCTTCTAAATAGAAGAAACGGAAATTACAAGATCGCGTCGTTGCTGGGCAGCTTGGCAAACTCGCAAACTCGCAAACCACTCTTTGGTGCTACCGTGCCACTTCTTATGACCCTTAAGAACATCGGTTTTATTGACTATTTATTCTGTTAGCAGGGCTTTTCCTCTATCAACCTCTAAAACTCCCTTAAATCTGCAATATAACCAACCTATCACAGAACCTAGTATCTGTTGTTGATCTCTTTCTCCGGAGTCCCACCTCGGAGACAATCCGAAAGCACTGACTATGGGTGGTAAAATCAATCAATCTTAATCTTATCGTGAAAGTGGAGACAATCCAACAAACAGTTTAGTGGAGACACAATCCAAACAGAGAAAATGACTCTTGGCAGTTAATCGTTACAGCAGATATATAGGAAGTTGACCGGTAAAAGTTTACCACTTTGAGGATTAAACCTGGTAAGATTAGTGGGGTGTGTTTGCTGTATCTAAATTAAATTAGTACAGTACGAGTAATATTCCTTTCACATCTGGTAGTGCTGCCGGCTAACGTTGATGTACCTTCTTCGTGCAGCATTTGTCAGAAGTTCGGATTAACTATACCTATAAGCTTAACTAGGATTAAAAGAAAAAACCCTTACCCTGTTATGATCAAGCACGAGTTTCAGCCAGGCAGCTAACCTAGCCAATAGCATAGTCATGTCTTTCTTCTCCGGAACTAGGGTAAGGGTGGGTAAAGGTTTATTTATCTAACGTAGGAGTAGTAAGTAGCACTCTTAGCTGCGCCTTTCATATGCGAACCCGATTTGTAGATTCTATCTCTCTACAATATCCATCTGCAACATGATGAACACTTTAAATTCTCTATTATCCTTGCATAGTAGGGCCTAGATATGCACCACTCTTATACAGTATGATACGATACTCGAGATGAAGAATCTTTAGTATAGATAAAGACACCCTGCCATGGTGGTGGAAATTGGAGGATGGGATAGATCCTAGCATCTCATATATAGCGAGATGGGTGTCGGTGAACTGTGTGCTAGAGACTTACCTACAACCGCCTACTCTATCTTATTTGCAATATTTATCTTGTTTGTTGTTGTGCCCCTCTTCGAGTCAACTGCTCTTTGGAGATACAAGTTCTGTTAGAGCTCGGATGTTGCAAACACTTGTAACTATTTTCTCTCCTTCCCATTATAAAACTATTGGTTTTTTTGATGCTTTGCATATCCGTTTTTGGTGTTGTCGATTTTCCTGGTCCTCGCACTGTTACAACAAATGCAGCAGCAAACACAATCACTTAGACTGGCTCTCCTAAGAGTGGAGCTGAAGTGATGACTTACAATGGTTCTTAGTCCTATCCCATCCCTTCAACGAAACAGCCTACTTTGGTAGTACTAGGCTGACAAGAATTATCTTTGGCAGTACAAATTTTACCTGCAAACTAGGTACCAACTATTGTCTACAATTGCAGACACGTACCTGCACTGTGTGGAAGCGCACAGAGGTACCTCCCTCAGGGTCAATTAACTGCCGAATTTCACTACGATGGGGGTGAGTTCCGAAACGAAGCGCGCCGTGACCGAAGTTGTCCCAGTGGCGCCAATGGATGGATTCACCAGCAGCAAAATGGACGTAATCGATGCCTGGAAACAAACCAACCTACACTCGGGAAACATGCGGGAAATACAGTGGGTGTCACAACTGAAATGTTTGTCGATAACACCGTAGAATCTCCTGTTACTAGCATCAAGTGGCTGGGGAAAAGGGTTATCAACCCCAACGCTAATCCCCCGCAGTCGTTGATTCAAGTGCCAGTGAGGTTATCGTGTGACGAATTCCCAGCAGCAAGGTACGCACAAAAGAAAGAGTTATGTACTAGTTACAGCGGTATCTTGGATGAGAGAATCTTCCCTACTTGTTCTTTCTGAACTATCATAATTGTAATACTAATGTAAAACGTTGCATAGTTGGATAGAGGGAGGCACTGGAGCAGCAACATTTTGTGAGTGATCTTCCCCGAATTCATCACCATGTGTATAAATCACTTGGTTTACATTCATATTAGCTGACGTGACGGAACTTTTGAATCCCAGGTGCGCCTTACTATGACCCCAATGGCTGTGGAATAAAAATACCCTACTACCGAACCGAGCAAAATTGGCAAGGTGATGCATTTTCCGCTCCTGCAGTGAGTCTTCTTTCACTTCTCTGTTATTTTTTTCTATGATTTATATCAAACCAAGCAAGTACTGCAATTTATTTAGGAGGCCATATATAACGTACATGCATAGCGAAAGCGACAGTATAGCGAACGCGACAACTTTCCCAAATTCCCTATCCCCCTTCTTTAAAATTCATTTTAAAATCAACCACAACATGTCTCAAAAAAATAATAAAGCTCAATTAAATCTTGCTCTCCAAGCTATCCAACATAATCCAAAACTATCAGCTCAACGCGCAGCTAAAATCTATTCAGTAGATCACCATAAATTGAGTCGCAGAATTAATGGCATTCCTCCCAGACACGCTATTCAAGCTAACTCTCGGAAATTGACAGATTTAGAAGAATCCGTCATTACTAAGCGTATTCTCAACCTAGCCTCCCAAGGATTCCCCCCTAGACTCTGTGTTGTGGAAGATATGGCAAATCGACTCCTCGCGACGCGTCAAGGAGAACGCGTCGGACCACGCTAGGCTGGGAATTTTGTGCGACGGCAACCAGAGCTCCAGATGCGTTTTCAAAGGAAATACGACTATCAGAGGGCTAAATGCGAAGATCCAGAGGTGATTCAGGGTTGGTTTGAGCTTGTGAAGAACACAATCGCGAAATATAGTATTCAGGAAGCGGATATTTACAACTTTGACGAGACTGGCTTTATAATGGGTGTTATCTCTACAGGAATGGTTGTAACAAGCTCTGACAGTCGGGCACAAGCTAAGAAGACCCAGCCTAGTAATAGGGAATGGGTTACAGTTATCCAGGCCGTTAGTTCTGTGGGTTATGCAGTCCCTCCATACATTATTATAGCAGCAAAAAATCACCTCAATTCCTGGTACAATGAAGCTGAATTCCCACCCCAATGGCGGACTAGTGTCTCTCAAAATGGCTGGACTACAAATGAACTAGGCCTGGATTGGATTCGCCACTTTAAGAAGTTTACTGCTCCTTGAAAAGTAGGTGGCTACCATCTCCTAGTCCTTGATGGGCATGAAAGCCACCACTCTAACGCCTTTGAGGAGTATTGCAAGGAACACAACATTATAACTCTTTGTATGCCTCCTCATTCATCTCACTTACTCCAGCCACTCAATGTCGGCTGTTTTGGTCCTTTAAAGAAGGCGTATAGTTAGGAAATTGAGGGGTTCATGCGGCAGCAAGTAACCCACATAACTAAGGAAGACTTTGTTCCTGCGTTCCACGTCGCATTCCAGGCCTCTCTAACTGAAAGCAATATTCAGGGAGGCTTTAGAGGGGCTGGACTCGTTCCTTTTAACCTAGAGACAGAAATTTTAGTCTTAGATCTTAAGTTACGGACTCCTACGCCACAAAACTCCTGCTTAAGTACTGCCTAATATAGACCTCCTAGACCCTAAGCAACCCTACCTAAGCTACTTCTCAAAGTTCTTTTGTTAAGGAACGAGTAACAAGACACTAAGGAAGCTCTCCTACAGCAATTTTAGATGCTATCAACTCGCTAAGTAAGGGTACGTCTAAAGTTATGCACTAGTTAGCTCTATTGCAGGCCAAGAACCGTAAACTCCGAAAAGCAAATAAGACTCTAAGCAAGCGTCGTAATCGTAAGAAAACACGCTTACAGGAGAGAGGATCACTAAATCTCTAGGAGGCCTAGGCCCTAATAGACGAGAGAGATGTTATAGAGCAAATAAAGCAGGAGAGGCGGGGAAGTAGGGGTTAGAGGAAACGCGTGCACAGCGCTGTAGCAACTGTAATAGGATAGGCCATAATTCGCGCACGTGTCAAATTGCAATAAAGACCTCTAACGAAGATATGTCTAAATAAATGAAATTATTCTAATAAGTTTTAGCTAAGGTATTATAATTTTGGTAGAGTGCTAAGCAAATTTTAGCACATTCGTTTAGTTGGCACATTCGCTTATCCTCTACGTTATAGGACATCGATAATAACTAGATAGCTACTGCTATTGCTGCTAGTTCAGCTATATATCGGTTCTGCTCTATTCACGGTCTAAGTGTGATTAAGAATGTAATAGGGGCTCCTTGTAACATATCCCCTCTACTAGTGTTATAAATAGCTCCGCCTATCCCTACTACCCCGCCCTTTACAGATGTACTAGTAGTGATCTTAATGCCTAAGAAGTGTTTAGCCGCTTCTACTGCTTTCTCTTTATCTGTATTAATAATTATTAGGATCCGCTCCTCCTATAGTGCTACTACATATGGTAGTATTCCTTCTATTTTGTCTACTAGAACATTTCCCAGCGCTTGGGCTATCTTTTGTAATGGTGAGGTAAATCTTAAGGTTACTGTTGTCCGCAGTCTTGAGAGCGGGTTCGTCTCTAGTAGTGTGTGGAGGTAGACCTATAATTTAGTGGCCCTCTCCTTGTGTCGTTCCTCTACTGTACATATACTAGCTTCGGCTTCTGCTACTGCAGTAGCCACTGTGCTAAATGTCCCTGTAATTGCTTGTGCACCTACTCGCTGTACTCTGCTTAATGATGAGTTCCCCTTACTTGCGTGCATCTAGATGTTTGATGCATAGTCAACTACAGGGACGACTGTTGCATTAAACAGTTGCCTTGCCGTTGCAGGAGACAGCATACGAAGCCGCCGCAGCGCCATTGCAGCTTGGAGTCCTCTAGTTGCCGCCTTTGCTATGTGTTTTCTATACCGGAGCTTAGAGTCCATTACTACTCCTAGGATCTTCGCGCTCTCCCTCGGCGCCACTACCTGCCCTTTAATAATGACTGGCGTGGCGTTAGATCGCGCTGCATTCCTAGTGAAATGAATCAGCGTAGTCTTTTCTCCTTCAAATGTTGCTCCGCTTCGCCTCTCCCAGTCCATAGCTCTATTAATTAGCGTTTCAATTCCCGCCTGATTTGCATCTGCAGTTGGTCCTGTAACCCATGCCGTATAATCATCTACGAACGCTATAGCTCCTCCATTCTTGTCAAGCTTGTGCTGTACTAGGTCAGCATTAAAGAAGAGGAAGAGTATTGGTGAGAGTGGTGAGCCCTGTGGCAGTCCCGCTTGTGGTAGCGCTTGCTAGGTGGTAAGAATGAATGAATGAAGTTTATTACGCCCGGCTAAGCCTAAAAGGGCACTAGTCTAGATTACATGGTTCTCTTCCTTTGCTTATGTCATAGTCTCCTAAAAGCCCATACAGATTCTTGTAGCACGTCTATCTAATCCAATTGTGGCATCTCATATAGGATCTCGTCTATAGTTAGTAGCAAGCAAGCTTGAAGGCCGTTTCTCTAAGTGTTCAGTGTCCTATCTTCGGCGACTGAAGCGAGGCCTGCTATTGGGACGATGGTGTAGTGTAGGTTAGTCGGGGTAGGGTGAAAGAAAGGGGGAGGTTATCGTTCTTAAGAGTTGGTAGGTTCTTCTACTCCTGAGTCTAGTCGCCCTATGGCAATGGCAAATTTAATTGTTGCTCGAACTGCTTCCATATTCAGTGTCCATGTTGTCGGGTCGGTTGGTGCCTTTCCTCCTAGGTAGAAGGATAGGCTGCCTCTTCTTGTCTCTGTCACTGCTAACATTTGCGCCCAATGGGCTTGCCATTTCATACAGCGGAAGAGGAAGTGTGCCACTGTTTCCCTTGCCTGGCCACAGGCACACTAGTCTGATTCTATTGCTCTACTTTGGTTCAGGTACCCGTTTAGCTGTGCCATGCCTGTTCAGAGTTGTGCTAGTACTCTTGCTTCCCTTCTTGTTAGGGTATTGTACAGAGTTCTCGTGTGTTTGCCGGGCAGCGCTAAATCCACTAGTTTTGTATATCATCCAACGCCTTCAGGGAGTTTCCTATTTGCTCGTCTTGTAGCCCTAGCTACCTCTATAACCGTGGCTTTTGACTGGAGTAGTGGGGCCCAAGGGGGCCGTCTCTGCTTCGCAGCTTCTTGTGCCGCTGTTTTGGCCATTTTCCGTAACTCAAATTCACCCTCTGCTGGGATCCACATGCTAAGGACTGCGTTACGTCCTACTCTTAGTGTGCGGGTTGCTTCATAGATCTAACTAATATATCCTTGTCCTGATTGTAGTCTGGGTTTGTTAATAGCCTGTATTGCTGCTTGGTTACTAGTGGATATAGTTACCTGCCTCTTACAGAGACGTAGTGGGAGATGCTGGATTGCTACTGCTATTGCTGCTAGTTCAGCTACGTATGGGTTCTGCTCTGTCCGCGGCCCCAGCATAGTTGAGAATGTAATAGGTGCTCCTTGTAGTATATCACCTCTGCTAGTGTCATAAATAGCTCCGCCTATCCCTACAACCCCGTCTTTTATTGACGAGCTTGTGGCGATCTTAATGCCTAGGAAGTGCTTAGCCACCTCTGCTGCTCTTTCTTTATCTGTATCAATGATTGTTGGGATTCGCTCCTCCTATAGCGTTACTATATATGGTTGTATCCCTTCCATTTTGTCTACAGGGGTATTTCCCTGCGCTTGGGCTATCTTTTGTAATGGCGAGGCAAATCTTACTGTTGCTGCTGTCCGTAGTCTCAAGAGCGGGTTCGTTTCTGGTAGTGTATGGAGGTTAACCCATAGTTTAGCGGCCCTCTCTATATGTCGTTCATTTACTGTGCATATGCTAGCCTCGGCTTCTGCTACTACAGTGGCGACTGTGCTAAATGTCCCTGTAATAGCTTGTGCTCCTACTCGCTATACTCTGTTTAATGATCGGTTCCCTCTACTTGCATGCATCCAGATGTTTGATGCATAGTCGACTACAGGGACAACTGTTGCATTAAACAGCTGCCTTGCCGTTGAGGGAGACAGCATGTGAAGCTAACGGAGTCCCATTGCCGCTTGGAGTCCTTTAGTTGCCGTTCGTACAATGTGTTCTCTATACCAGAGCTCTGAGTCCATAACTACTCCTAGGAGCTTCGCGCTCTCGCTTGGCGCCACTACCTATCCTTTAATAGTAACTGGTGTGGTGTCAGATTGCGCCGCTGTCCTAGTAAAGTGAATTAATGTAGTCTTTTCTCCCTTAAATGTTGCACCACTTCGCTTCTCCCAGTCTATAGCTCTGCTAATTAGCGTTTCGATTCCTGCTCAATTTGCCTCTGCTGATGGCCCTGTGACCCATGCTATATAGTCGTCTACAAACGCTATAGCTCCTCCATTCTTGTCGAGCTTGTGTTGTACTAGGTCGGCATTAAAGAAGAGAAAGAGTATTAGTGAGAGTGGCGAGCCCTGTGGCAGACCTGCTTGTGGTAGCACCTGCTACTTAGTAGTGTAACCATTAACTAGAATAGTTGCTGTGCATTCAGAGCAGAAGGCGTCGATCCATCCTACTAGTTCCTGTGGTATACCTCTTGCTAGTAGCCTTTGTAGCAGCCTTTCCTTATACACTCCGTTGTACGCCCCCTTTACATCAAAGCTAATTAGGCTAAGCACTTTCCTCGCTCTCCATGCTACGTAGATGTGCTCCTGTAGTAGTAACAGTGCTTGCTTAGTAGATCATTGCTTTCTTGCTCCAAAGTGGTTAGTTGGGAGCAAACCAAAGGTCTCTGCTGCGTGTGAAATCCTTTCTACAACTACTGCCTCAAGTATTTTGCTAAGCGTAGATAGCAGGGAAATTGGTCTCTATGCTTTTGCTTTTGAGTAGTCGCCTTTGTTTAGCTTCTTTAGTAGTATGATCTTCGCGTTTTTCCATTAGGACGGGATTCTGCCCTTATCTAGTAATGTCTGAAAGAGGTGTAACACCCGTTCCTTTACTACTAGCCAGGTTTGCCTCTATACTATTACTAGTAGGCCATCCTCCCCTAGTGCTTTCCATAGTTTCGCTGCAAACACTTGTCGTTCAATTTCCTCTATTGTTAGGCAGGCCATAGGCACTGCTGCTCGTTAAGGCTGTGGCCCTTCATCCTCTATTACCGCCAGTAGTGGTGGGAAGAACGTGGCTAGTAGCTCTGCTGCTTGCTGTTCTGTACCTTCTGCAACAGACCCATTGCTCCGCTCTAGCGGTGGAATCTTGTCAAACGCTAAGCTATTCTGTATGTTAAGGTATTTCGCAGCTTCCTATATGTTTGCGTTATTAGTAAGGAAGTTCTCCTAGTGCGCTTTCTTCTAATATCGAATATTGTTGTGGTATTCTTTTGCTGCATCCTTTGCATGCTGTTCTAGTTCTAGTAGTGTGTACCTACTACGCCGCTAGGACCTAGCCTGGTTCCTCTAGTACGTATACACTTGTCGGAGCTGTGTGAGATTAGTTGTCTACTATCGCTTCGCATATGGTGATAGTTTAGCCCTTAGGGTTAAGGCGTACACTGCCTCAGTTACTGCACTTATTAGCTGGTCTGTTTGTTGCTGTACACTGCCCTCTATTGGTTAAGACTGGAGTGCTGTAGCAATCCTGCTATTTATATTGCTCCACGGTGCATTTTTAAAGAGTAGTCTCTCCTAGGAGCTTCGCTTAGGAGTAGCTATGTCAAATGTTGTTTCAATCGCCTGGTGGTCTAATCTATGCTCTATTTCGTGTATCGCGCACTTGACTATCAATGATGCTAGTTCCTCCAAAGTTAAAACTAGGTCGATTGTCGTTTCATGGTCGCCAGCTTGCTAGGTTTTTGTTCCCCTAGGTAACAAGCTGCGCAGTGTGTACTCCGTTATAAGGTTAATAATAGGATCCGCTTCCCCTTGTCTTTTCTGTGAGACACTATCACCTCCCCATAGTTGGTCGTGTTGGTTGAAATCTCCGACTAGTATTACCTCCACCTGCATGCCTGCTCTGTTTCATGTCTCTTGGATAGCTTGCCTTACTATGCTCATCATCTCTAGCAGACTATCTGCATTATTCGTTTTCACATAGACTGAGACCACTAGGATCGTTCTGTTACTAAGTCGTAGCATGGCTGCCGTGAGATCAGCCAACTGCATAGGCACCTGCTGTGCCTTGATGTCCTTCCTAACCTATAGCATACTTCCTACTGCCTACCTCTCCCTTTGTTGAACTGTTGGGAGTATTCTAGTCTAGTTCAAGTGTCCTATCAGGACTGTTGCTATTCCTATATCTGTAACCCAAGCATATGGTTCAGATATTGCTATTATTCCAAAGTCTTTTATCTGTTCGTCGTTCATTAGGCTATGCTGTACTGCTCACTGTCTTCGCATGTTAAGTTGTATAACTTTAAGTACTCTATTCATAGAGGGGTAGGATAGAGTATTCGACAGTTCTAGTTAAACGACTTATGTGGTCCTGCGCATAACACACACTTTGGGATTTCACTCTAGCACTAACTGTGGTAATGCCCTTATATAGCGCATTTTCCGCAGGTCTGTGGTTTAGTGCACTTATATGCCTTATGTCCTAGTTCTTGACATCTAAAGCACTAGTTTGGGCCCTGCCTTTGTTCGTACTCTCTTGTATATGCTGACTCCCCTGCTATTATGAAGTACTAGCCTTATAGTAACCGTCTTGCCTTGCTGCCCTTAGTAACATATATAACCATTGATCTATATGCTTTGCTACTGTCCTTCTTACTAAGCTATGTGACCTTTGCTATGTTAACGTCGTTTTCTCTCCTAAGGACCTCTGCTACTCCTAGTAGAACATTGTCATCTTGGTCAAGAATAGCTGTTTAGTTAACTCCGTCTACTTTTACTAGGTATAGCTGGTCCCTTAGGACTCTGCTGCCTGTTACTATATGCTTCTCCGCTGCCTTCTTAACTCTACTAAGCTCTGTTTCATCCCTACATATAACCCTAATCTAGTCTGGGTTTCTGCCATCTATAAACACTGCTGCGTAGCGCCATTGCTCCTAGCCATCTATTTTCCGCATCTCTTCCTTAATTGTCTGCTAAATCCATCCTGGTTTTGCTCTACCTCTATCTGCCTCCTCTACTCTAGATGTGTCAATCGTGCAGTAAAGTATGTCAGTGATAGTAGAGGGCGCAGTTCCCAACGTGGGTTGGCTTGCTGAGGATGATGGGTTGATCGATTGTGTGAGGACAGAGGCGTATGACTGTGGTGAGGTTCTTAGTGCGTCTCCCAGTCCAGTCCCTACTGAGCCCACTCTAGAGAGACTACTTGTGATCACTATTACATTTATCAATTGCTCCCTTGTCTTAGCCAGTTGAGATTTAACCTCTGCTAGCTCTGTCAATTGTACTCTTGCCTTAGCGAGTTGAGATTTGACCTCCATGAGCTCCTGCATCAAGTCTCTTGTGCTATCCTGGCGTTCTGCGTTGCTAGCTTTCAGCTCATCGTTACTAGCCTTTAACTCTTCATTACTAGCCTTTAGTTCTTCGATCGCTGCGATGATGCTAGACAGGGGGTCGTCATTTTCCTTTATCTTCGCCCCTTTCTGGCCTCCCGCTGTCGCTCAAGATGGTGTTCTAGGTTGGTGCCGCGTGCGGTTCGGTCAGGGGGCGTCTGGGGTCTCCGCCCTCACTTCAATTGTATTGTTGGTGCTGCTTCCATCACTCTCATCCCCGCCCCTTGTGTGCCTCATCTCTAGTCGTTCCTGGGCTTTGGTTGACAGTGTTCGTTCGCATAGCGACTAACGCGTTAGGCCTGCATTTCCCGCTACCCTTTCCATTCTCCTTCCCTTCTCCCCTTATTTCCCACCTCTGTAGTCTCAACCCGGAGCCTTCCTTTACTGACTGGTATTCGCTGTGGTACTGGATTTTGCAGGGGTTTTTCTCTCGCTCTCTGTTCATTCGACAACGTTCTAGGTGGTAAGAACTAGGTGCCCGGACTTAAAAGTATTATTATTTTAAGCTATACTACTTTTGGACTCCCTAAAACTCCCCCGAACTCCCCCGCTAATGAGAGCAGCCCAGTATTTATCCGCTACTAAAAATATCCTCTGCGAGCGTCTGATTTACTTATAAGAATTCTATCATATGTGGTATTGCTCCACTATAGCACCGTATATTTATACTTTCCAAATTTTCCCACATGCTACAGTTTAATTTTTGAATAACCGCGTCCTTTATCATAAGTCTAAGAATTCCTCCCTCCATAAATATCAATATAACGCACAGGTCGATTGTACTAG
>JAJONI010001109.1:0-14809 GCA_022190145.1 Pezicula rhizophila
CTCCCTGGATTTAAACCATGTTGAACATTGATATAATACGACAGATGTTGATATGCCATTATCCAACACAGTGAAGTATCGATATCTAGTCGGGTATAATATAAACACAGGTGAATAGCGAGCTAACAAAATTACGATAGTTCTCATTCTTGAACTCCACTGAGTTATCCAAATCAAGCGAGTGAGATCAAGTAATCTTACGTTACATAGGAGTCCATTTACCAATCCAACCCTCCAAAAGAAGACCCAACACTAACACCAACACCAACACCACTACCCCGACGCACCACTTGTACAAGTGATGCCCGCCCCTGAGCCAACATTAGCACACAAAAACTCCGCTGACCCACTCGGTGGTTTAACACTCCAGTCCTCAAAGAAAACATCACAAGTACCCTTACTCGAACAATCCAAATTCGCAACAAGAGGTTCATACTTAGTACTCGTCGTGCCAACAAAGTTCTTAAAATACGTATCAGTCACAGACGCCGTGCTCGGATAACTAGAACAGTAACTCGCGTCCTCTCCATAGCAGCTTTGAATCTGCGCCGCATAGTCACAATTCGTAACCGTGACTCCGTCCCAGGTTACATTGCTAACGACCGCTGTGCCATGAGAGGAACCGCCTGGGTAAAGTTTGATTCCTACTGCCTTTGTGGAATCGATCATTGTAGCGGATGTAACGTAGATGTTCTTGACTGTGTCTGTAGAACCGGCGCTTTTTCCTAGTGATCCGACTGAGAGGCCGTGGGATCCGGTACAGGATATTGTATCCACGGTAACATAATTGGCACCGGCTTTGAACGCAACGCAATCGTCTTGATTGGAGACTGTGATGTCGTTTAGAGTAACATAAGTACTTGAGCCGATATCAAAACCATCTGTATTCTTCGGTGCAGCACTTGATTTTGATTTGGCCGTCATTGTTAAACTGGCATATTTGATGTTGGTTGAGGCTCCCGTGACGCTAAAGAATACATTGGGTGGGTTCTTGACTTGGAGATTCTTGATCTTGATGTTTGAGGATGCGCCGGTTATATAATGCAGTGTTGGGCGTGCGTAGCTGCTGTTTGTGGCGAAGTAATCATAGGCTGCTTGGCCATTTCCATCAATTACGCCTGTGCCGGTTAGGGATTGAATTGTTGCTCCTTTAATGCCTGACATGTAGAGGATTGCTGTTTTGCCTTCCCAGTAGTCGAGATCATCGGAGGCTTTGAGCGTTCCTTCGATGTTGATGGTGCAGCTGACGCAGCCTGTGAAGGAAAGTGTCGAGAGAATCGAGTACGTGATTCCGGCTGAGATTACGATAGTTCCTCCGTTTCCGCAGGACGCGATTGCGGCTTCGATGGCGGGTACATCGTCGGTGCTGCTGTCTTGTGCTGACGTTGCTGTGCAAGTTGCTCGCTTTGCTAATGCTACTGTGTCTGGAAGATGCTCAACGGGAGAGGGAGAAGGAGCAGCCTTTGCAAAGATAAAAAGTAGAGAAGAGATCAAGGCTGGTAGGATGAGAAACTTCATTTTGACTATGATAGCAAAGCAAACACCACCAAATATCGACTGGTTTGTCGCTAGAAGCTACCGGTACCTAGATCCAAACCCTTGTGACTTGGAAGCATGTTATATCCCATTGATATAAATCAGCCGAAAGTGAAGGAATGGTCATCTAGAGATCTTCCGCATCACTTTCCCACTGACTGTGCTTAGCACGCTCGCTACCATTATAAGTTGCCGGATTAATCTTGAATGACATCTAGAAAACCCACGAATGAGTTTGCGCAAGTTTACAAGCTATAGGGTTTCAAGTCCCCTTGTTCTTAAACTAGGTATAGTACCTGGTAGATCTTGTTTATATGACGGAAATAAAGACCCTGAATTTCTGGATCTCTCCCGGCTAAAAAGGGGTACTGGATGTTTATTACCCCGCAATCAATTTTGCGTCGTGATAGATGGAGTTAAATCGAGAGGCTATTAAATCAGTGTGCGAGTAATGGATTTGAATTGCTGGTCATGAGATTGCCAAAGGACTAACAATATAGCCTGAAGAGGAGAATGGGAGCCTGACTGCCTGGCGTCGGTGAGTCCGCTTCCTCGCTTACGCATCATGGTTTAAAAGGGGGTGGATCTGACAAGCGAGTACCCATACATGCTCATATATAACACAAAGTAACACTTCATACCAAACCAATCTATTAGTCATAATAATATTCATTTCATATCAATCATTAACCTGAAAACCGCCAAGCAATCCAATCCAGTTCAGTCCAGGTTGTCCATATCCCAATCGAATTCTAATACAGCCTCCCACGTCTCCTGTCTCCACCCCCATTAACCCCCATTGAACGGGGGTTCAATTCAATCCCTAATCAATGCCTATATCATAACATGCCATATAAAAATCGCTCAAGAACAATTCCAGAAAAGAAACAAAATACAAAAGTGTGCATGCAATCTAGCATATCGCAACCCTAAATCTAATCATGACAACCCAAACAAACCACTGATCCTTAGCCAGCTATTTTCCCAGCCTACCACAACCCACGCCACCGCCCTGACAAGCAAAGGAAACACGTCGTCAAGACGTTCATGTAAAGAAAATGACAAGGAACAAAACGCTAGACTCTAAACTTTAAGATCGGAGCTACAACCAACTCACTCGCTATTCCGATTATACGCTCTCCCATCCCTAGTATAAACGCTAGTAGTGACAACCGGCCGCTGTCCATCCTGCATATCATACTTTTCATACTGCTCATAACTACCGACCATACTATTGTGCGTAAGCGGTTTACCTAAACCAAAATCTAGCTCCTCATCCTCCTTAATCCATCTTGGCATAGCCTCAATAGCAGGTTTAAGCAACTCGAAATAAACATCCATATCTTTTGTAACTCCTTGGACAGCAGTATCGGAATCTACAAGTTGCCACGAGCTACGCTTGAAACGTGTGAGTACATCTGGACAGAGACCGACGAATCGGAGTTCAAAATCATCGCCCGCCCATGCCTGGAGTTCGGATTTTAATTCTTGGAGCATGGTTATACCGGATACGTCGATGTAGGTCGTACGTGTGAAATCGAGGATGAGGCAGTGTAGATGGGGGATGAATCGAGTTGGGGTCGAAATATTGGCTTTACGGCGCATGCGGATGATTTCTTTTTCGCGGAGGTCGCTCCAGACTCTGTCGCTGTTCTTGCGCTCGTTGGCAACGCCACTGAAGTGGGTTTGAACTTGGTTCATGATGCTTCGCTTCATGCGGTAGGCGTTGAGGAACATGAGGTGTTGAGATAGGTTCATGATTTGTGTACCCGAGGGGATGTGGTTGGGTTGTAAGAGAGAGGAAGGTTCCTTTCCATAAGTGTTTTCAAGGTCGGCCATCGTGACGGGTTTAGGATGCGAAAACATAATACGGAGGAGGGTGTACATAATGCTATAGACGACGGCAGCGGCTACACCAATTTCGGAAGTTGCGACAAGGGCAAAGTTAAAGGAGATGATTGTGGAAATAAATTCCGCAAAGGACATCTTCCAGTAGATGCCGATCATAGCTTGAGGGGGATTGACTTCGAGGATCGCTACGAACAGGACTGCTGCAAGGGTAGCCGTGGGCATGAAGGCCAAGACAGTGGTTAATTGAGTAAGGGCAAGCAGCAAGAATAAGGAACTGTGTGATGAGTTAGTGGTCGTACTGGGATATGGAATAAAGGCACTAACGTGAACAGACCAGCCAGTGGTGTCTTGACTCCGGAGGCATTGTTGACTGCTGATCGCTGTATGTTGCCTCCAACTGGCATACCGCCCATAACTCCATTGACCATGTTGGCCACTCCAAGATAAACCAATTCCTGGCTAGGATCGATTTCGTATCCATTTATACGGCCAAATGCCCTTGCTAATGCGAGATGTTCAAGAGCTGCAGAAAGGAAAACGGGAATAGAGAGAGCCATAAGCGGTCCGATCAGCGCAGTAAGAGGAGCGGAAGGCTTGATGGTGAGCTTAGGAACGTCTCCGATGATGGCCCAGACAGGCTTCTCAAGGTCCTTGTTGACAAAAAAGCTGATTGCTGTGAAAGCAGCAAGGACAACTAGACTCCTCACGTGTGCGATGACTCGGACCAAGGCGAATCTAGGACCAAATTTCTTTCCAAGAAATTGTAACAGAAGAAGGAATACCACAGCGGGAAGCCCAATGGCTAATGTGAGTGGTTGCGAGGTAAGAATTTTTGTAACAACCTGCATTGAACCCTGTGCGAAGGCTGGACTGACGCCCTGTTCACCTAAGATTAGGGGAATCTGTTGGAAGAGAGCCACCAAAGCTTGACCCATCATGAAGCCATTGAGAACGGGAATAGAAAGAAAGTCCAACAGGAACCCAAGCTTAAGTGATCCAAATATGAGAGAGAGAATGCCTGTAGTGAAGGTTGCCACCGGGACTGTAATGAAGGCCGGCACTTTATTTTCGGCCAGGAGGGCAACGATTGAGCTCGTGGCGAAAGCTGAGGTTCCAGTAGGCCCAGTGCTAATATCTAGTAAGGGGGCGTTTAGTATATGTTTATTGCCGAATTGGAAAAAGGGCATTTATATAGATATACATACCTTTAGACGTTCCCATAAAGACATATATCACTGGGGGCAAAAGGGCCGAGACCAGACCAACTGACGGTGGTACACCTGCGACTAGCGGAAATATAATTGCTTGTGGGATGAGAACTATTGCAACCGTCACGCCCGCTATGAAGTCGTTGACAATCCATTGTGGAGCGTAGTTGGGAATCCATTGCACAATTGGCACCTTTTGAAGAAGATATCTCCCTGATGCTGATGGTAGAGCCTTCGCACCGCGAACAATACCACGCCCAGCACGGCTGAAGTTCGCGTCCGCAACAAGTCCCTGCTTGATACCCGCGATTTTATCGCCAAATTTACCCATGGCGAAAATTGGTCTTTTGGAGGAGGAGGAGGAGGAGGAGGAGGAGGAGGAGGTTGCGCGGATGAAAGATTGTCGGGATCCAGTCGCTCAAGTTGTTCTAGATCCTGATCTCATCGTCCAAAAAAAAAAAAAATTATTGCGACATGAACGCATTTTAGTACAGATGTCTTTCAGGGCCTTCACGATACCATCAGAGTGATAGATGTGCTGCTATGGTAAACTCAGAATCCCTGTCTGAAACGAGGCTGGAGTATCAATTCCATCTGAACCTTAAGTGATGAATTCGGCCAGTAACAAAAGTGGGAATTGTTACAGGGGCCACCTCGTACTCGCCGCACTCGTAACTTGATTTCCTCCGTACAGTGATGAATGCCAGAACTGGAAAGACACATTGTTTGTGCATTATTATTATGGGGGAACAGCTGTGGCGGTTACAGCTGTATTCCACAGGGTATCCAATTACACTTTCCCACCACACGTGATGAAGTGGATGAGAGAACCGGGTTTTCCCCTTCCCCCAATACTGGTAGGAAAATAGAATTAATGCTGTGCCCGTAATCGACCCTGTGTGAACATGGCATCATCACACTCAATTATGAGATTGCCTTTGATACTGTTGAAAAGTGATTCCCCGCGTCAAGTACATTATCACTGAAAGCCTTCACTGGAAGCCTCACTCAACTGTACTCTCTCTAGCCCTCGTCGTCGTCGGTCCCATTTTGCATGAGCAAGTTTCTGGTGCGTCTGGTAAGACGGACTCGGAGTTCGCATTCGCCAGAGCTCATCTGATCTCTGAGGCTGGTTGCGTGAATCTCCCCTCTGGTAACAACTAAGAATCAAGAAACTGACATTATTGCAAGAATTAATCTGATAGCTGTTTATCGCGTGGTAGCGACGGGAGCTGAAGGCCTGCAAGCACAGACTATACATCCAAAGATCGAACACTTACGAATTCATGCAAGGGTTGTGCTTGGGATTTGAATGCAAAATCGGTCCCCTAAACCTGAGTTACCAGAGATAAAGTTGCAAAAAGCTGCACTCGGAGTTTCAAGATCCAGAACATCTGCCCTAAGGGTTGGCCCCCAAGCTTTTTCCAATACTTGTCAGAATCTTGGTAGTGATCTTCAACTGGCAAACGCCAAGCTTCTTCCGCGCCTTGTGGTTGATCGAAGTAGACGGCCCTGATCCATCTGTTTTGGTTGAATTTGTTGTTGTGTGTAGACAGTGGTACAAATTTGAAACTAAAACGGTGACGATAAACGCAAGCTTGAGTACTACTCGCAGCGAGACCAGACCCGCTTTCGGAATCAAGAACAAGCCAAGATGTTGATGCGCAAGGACAAGGACAAGGCCATTCCAAATATGTCAAAGATCATAATGAACCGGTTGAAACTTGTGGGGAAAGGTTCGTGCAAATCGCCATACAGAGTCACATGATCAATAGTCCCCCCTTGCAGGTGAGCTTCGTTTGCTGTTTGACGCAGGATGCCGAAGCTGGACCCGAGGGTCGTACTTTTACGAACATCCTACACAGGCTGGAGACCTACATTACAACTTGACTAGTCTTCAAATTGTGACACTCAATTGGATGAGTTGCTTTGATAGGCTGGAGACGGGGAACTTAGCTAAACAAGCGCTCGGCATCTGCTTTGATAGAAACATTACTCTTTCGCCCCTTAAACTTCAATTGAATTTTTTGCTCCTTTTAGACATCAGCCATTCCTGTTCTAGAATGAGACGGTCCGGGATAGTTGTGGGCTAGGTATATACTGTCATGCTAATAATAAGCTAGTGTGGTACGCGTCGAGGTAAAAAAAAAGGCCTTTTAACGTTAAGGTTTGTTACCCGCGGAAGCTGAAGGCTAGGTTTCCACAAGTACTGATAGACACTGAGGTAGATCAGCAACTTCTGTACCTATGTTCCTTACACTACAAGTGTCAACTCGTTACGTTTGGTTGTACCCAGATTTCATGTCGAGAATAAGGAGATTACTTGTCAACGAATGGTGTTCTTCATCGAGAGGGAATTAAGAATTCGTAATTCGCAATTCGCAATTCGCTATTCACCACTTACGGAGGTACATGGGGATTGTATTGTACCCTGCAATGTTAGTGATAAATTATGCGCGTTATGTATCCCAGAAATACAGGATGTTATTGGCCATTTTTGGTTGTTTACGCTCCAAACAGTACTCACAGACGTTGCAAGGTACAATACTTTCCCAATGTATCTCCGTAAGAAGTTGCAAGGCTCAGCTCGCGGTCGATTAGGATCCTTTGAGAAATTCTCCAAAACCATGCAACGTGCCAACAGCTTCCCAATTATACATCGCATATTTTGTATCACACTCTAAAGATGATGTACGCGACGGGGTGATATGTAAGCGGCTCTTTAAACGAAGGAATTTTCCGAACTGTAAATCGTCGATCCAAGGTCGATCATAATGCTGTCTGAAACAGTTTGACGCCTAGGATGTCCGTACAGAGTTGACAGGTCTAGGAAACCCGGGGAGTTAGAGGGTACGGGGAGTTAGGGTCATCAGCAGAGAACGACAAGCTTCGAGGTGTGCGAAGGATCCGAAGGCTGAGTCGGTGAGGTGGGGAGATCAGGAGTACGGAGTATATCGTGTGACTTCCAAAGATATACAGAAGTATGAACGCCGCAAAAGAACGTTTCTCTCTGAGATTATTTGGCCCACATTGCTCCTATGGTGTTCGGTGCTCCCAACTTCCAATTGATTTTCTCACTAGCCATGCTGTTCCCACCAGCTGGCATGTTCATAAACGACGCATTCATGCTTGCCCACGATTTCCCAGTGCCCATTTGATACCAGTGAATGTACAGTATCCCAGCATGGTACCAGTGGAGTTGCGATTCATCTTGGTTTCCTCCGTCGTTAGGGTCCATTAACAGTAACCACGAAGTTTATTGACAGTCGGACCCAAGCTCAACGACCCCATCACTGTTTTTTCGTCACGCCATCGATAATTCCACGCTGTATGTTTGGCGGAGAGTAGTTGTAGTGTACAGAAAGAAGGTTTCAGAGACGAGACCTCGTGCATCTTTGAATTCGTTCTTCGCGTTGCGCCCGTTGTCATCCTCGCTGTCCTCTCCTCATTTCTTCCTCCCTCAAACCTGAGGGCCTCGACACGATCCGTTACACCTTATTCGTCCATGATACAAGCATAGAATTTCTTCCAATAACTTTTTCTGCTCCTCTATAACTATTCACCATTCGAAGCGACCTTTGTAGTACTTTTTGTGGACGTTTCCGGGTTCACTCAAGGCCCTTCAACCTCTTCTGCTTCGCGCTGGGAGCCTCCGTCCCGTTTCTGAAATATCCGCAGGAAGATCGTGTCGACTTCCGCCAATGACTATCCATCGTTGAGGAATTTGTATGTATTTATGGCCGGTTCACTTGCGTACTGTTTGTTTGTCTCTAATGATTTGATGAGAGCAGGTGCAGTGTTGAGGTTGGAATGAGTCTCGTTGCGCTTCACTTTGATTACTTGATTACCAATTTAATGCTAGGCCATGCTACCCCACAACACGCTAGCCACCAGATCACGTGTAAATAATCTCCGACGCACCTGCTCGCTTCCGCTTCTTTCATTCTCTTCGTTTTCTCCTTCTCCTTCTCATCATACTCTACTCCTCTTTCTTTGCCCGGGTTTTCCAGTGTCATGTCATAATATCATTAACTAACATTCCATCCTTAAAGCCTGCGTGAATACTTAGCTGGCTCGAATGCAGGATGTGGATGTCGGCAACAGTCGGACGTTATCAACAATCCACAAAAACATCAAGTCGGGATGGCGACAGATGTACCAAAATGTCGTGATCGCCAAAAATGGCAAAAGGCCCTGAACATCACCCCGCCCCAGTGATGGCCCGGGAAGCGATGTCAGCGACCCCAAGAGAGAGGACTCCGGAGACAGAGCAACTTCTGGTTATTGCGTGCCAATAGAAGTGCAAATAATATGGCTCTGGTTGGTGGCCACCAGGAAAGACACCGACCGGCTAAGTGATCCTGCTAATGGTTCTCTAAGTGGTTCCTTAGTGGTTCTTCAGTGGTTCCTCAGTGGTTCTCTACAGGTGGGCAGCTATGATTTTCTACAAGGTAGGCAGGTAGTTTATTACTACAAGCATTGGAGGCATGCCCGCCTGCTTCGTCATCCCGTGCGTAGTGCTATTTACATATTTTGGGCTTTTTTTCCCTTTTTCTTTTTTTTTTGAAAACATTGTCTTGCCGATCGCGTCTCTCAAGCACGAAGTCTAGATATACTTTCAACATGACTTCCACAGATCTGGAAAAGCCAGCTTCTTCGAGCTCAGAAGTGCCAGCTACAGTTGCCTCAGATATTCCGCCTGTGGTTGCAAAGTACGTCGACGATAGCTATGAGGTCTTCCAGCACACGAGAGAGCTGGATGCTGACCCAGCAGAGTTCAAGAGAGTGCTGCGAAAGATAGACTACCGGATTGTACCTATTCTTTTCGTAACATACATGCTTCAGTATCTTGATAAGAACTCTATCAACTTTTCTAGTGTATACGGATTAAAGAAGGCAACCCATCTGAAAGGACAGGACTATTCGTGGCTAGGTACTCTCCCCTAATACTTCACCAAAAGACAGTTGTCTGACTTGCCTTTTTTTTTAGCGACCATCTTCTACTTTGGCTACCTTATTTTCCAGTTCCCATCCGGATACTTCCTGCAACGATTGCCTATTGGCCGCTTCTTATCTCTTGTGACTATAGCATGGGGAACTGTCCTGATATGTACACCAGCATGCACTTCGTTCGCAGGTATTGCGGCAAATCGATTCCTGCTCGGATGTCTGGAGGCGACTGTAAATCCGGGGTTTGTTCTTATTATGTGTATGTTCTTGTCCCCATATCCTCTCCAAAGCTTCGTATTTTGCTAATATTGCTCACTTACAGCCATGTGGTATACCTCTGCCGAGCAGCCCCTTCGATTAGAAATCTATTATTGCACAAATGGTATTGCCACTATGTTTGGTGGGCTCATCGGATATGCTGTTGGACACATCAATACCGGGCTACAGAAGTGGCAATATGTCTTTATTATCTTTGGCTCAATTTCAATTGCTTGGGGTATCGTTTCTTTCTTTGTACTGCCGGATTTGCCCTCAACAGCTAAATTTCTCACTCCCCGGGAGCGAGAAATTGCAGTCCATCGAGTCTCGCGTAATAGGCAGGGTGTCAAAAACCATCACTTCCAGACTTATCAGGCTTGGCAAACGCTACGTGACCCAAAGACTTGGATTTTGTTTGTGATGGCTACAGGAGCACAGGTCCCAAACTCAGCACTAACGAGCTTCACGAGTATCATCGTTGGAACTTTTGGATTCGATACTTTAGGAACCCAATATATGCAGATTCCAGGTGGTGCAGTGCAGGCTATTGCATTGCTGGCTGGAGGATTTGTTTGCACCAAGTGGCCAAATAGTCGTTGTATAACCATGATCTTTGCCAATACTGTCTGTATTATTGGTGCAGGCCTTTTGGTTGGACTTCCTGACGATAATAAGGTACATTTGCCATCCTCGAATTTCTGAATTATGTGGAGAAAACTAACAAGGAGTAGTGGGGTCGTCTTGTAGCCCTTTGGCTTTGCTACTTTCAAGGTCTTGGATTTAGCATGAGTTTGACAATGGTATCTTCGAATGTCGCAGGATATACCAAAAAACAACTTACTGGTGCTGTGCTCTTTACTGGTTATTGCGTCGGTAATATGTGAGTTCTCCTCTCGATCCCAACTTGCACAATATCTAACAAGTCATTAGTATCGGCCCACAGACCTTCATTGCAAGCGAGGCTCGTAAGTTTCTCCATCAAATTCCACTTTCCAAACACCCAACTGACCTAACTCTATAGCCGGTTACCACAGTGCGTACATTGCAATGCTTGTCGGCTACAGTGTCAAGCTTGCAATGGTGGTAGTTTTATACTTCTATATGTGGAGCTCGAACAAGAAGAGAGATGCTGAGGCTGCAGCGCAAGGGGGAGTAAGTGAGGAGGAAGAACGTCAAGCTATTGAGAAGGGTATGCTTGACATGACTGAGATCGACAATAAGGGATTCAGGTATATTTTGTAGTCTTCTAAGTTGATAGAAACGTTCAAAGTTGCAATGCAAGACGGTAAATTTCAACTGCGACAATATTTATCTTCTTAATTAGATGTCTGTCACTTAAGTATTAAATTTCAAACAACTACATGTCAAGCTTTCGGAGACGCCCGAGAATAATGAATGTCCCACTATCTATCTATCCCCCACTCTTGGAGGGGTAGAGTACTTATCGCTAGACAGAACGTAAGAAAACTAAACAAACAAAAACAACATCCAAACACAATTAATTCTCTTTCAAAACTCTTTCGCCCTCCATCTTCCCTCAAACAAACAATTCAATCGGCAATAATGGCAGACGTAGCAACCATGCCAAGCGCTATTCACCATGAAGCCCAATCTGACTCCCTTGCAGCAGCATTAGAAGTGCAAAACTACCTCAAATCCCGCCTCAGCTCCAACAACAACACCACCACTACCACCAGCGACACTTCAAAATGGGAAATCCCCATTGTAGACCTCACACCATCCTTCTCAGCAAACCTCTCAGACAGACAAGCAGTGGCCGACAAAATCCACTCAGCATGCATAACAACCGGATTCTTCTACATAACAGGACACTCAATCCCACAAGCAACATGTAACAATATGTTCAAACTCGCCGAACGATTCTTCCACGAGCTTAGCCTCGAATCGAAAGAAAAAATCCACATGAAGAACTCGAATCATTTTAGAGGGTGGGAACCGGCGAGTTGGACAACGGTTAATGATTTGGGAGAGGGAGGAGCTAAGGAGACGAAGGAGGGCTTTAACTGGGGATATGAGCAGGGTTTGGATCCTAGTGGTGGTGATGGTAAGTATGTTGAGTTGGATGGGAGCACAGATGGGAGTAAGAATTTGTGGCCCGAGGAATCGGAATTACCTGGTTTCTATGCTGGAATTGCTGAATATTACGGTCATGTAAGTTGCCCTTCACACATTTCTTTCCTTTCTTCCACTCCTCCACCTTATTTTTGAATTGAAATCTTTACACAGACAAATTAAGAACTAATGTATATATAACAGGTACTCCAACTAGCCCGACACCTCTTCCGCCTCTTCGCACTTTCCCTCTCCCTCCCCGAAACCTACTTCGACAAGCTCTGCACACACCCCGGAGGAATCGCACGTTTAATAAACTACCCGCCCAAAAAGACAACCGAAGATCAAATTGGTCTAGGCTCACATACAGACTACGAATGCTTCACTCTACTCCTTCAAGATTCAACCCCCGGTCTCGAAATTCTGTCTCCTGATAACCAATGGATATCAGCTACACCGGTCGAAGGAGGAATTGTAGTTAATGTAGCTGATTTCTTGATGAGATGGACAAACGGAAAGTATAAGAGTACCGTCCATAGGGTTGTGAATCGCACCGGGAATCAGAGATATAGTGTCCCGTTTTTCTTTAGCATCAATTATGATGAGAAGGTTGAGACGTTACCCGGTTGTTTGGAGGAGGGGGAGACGAGTAAGTATCCTCCTATTACGGCTGGGAGATATGTTTTGGATCGGTTGGGTTTGACTGTTAATACGGGGAAGTACTAGGAGCTGGATTTAAAATTTGTAGGGTTGAGGAGTGGGCGTTAAGTTGTTATTCTGATGCCGAGCTAGAAGTCTTGTGCGTTACTCACATAAATTCTACCTTCCAAGATGCTCTACATATACGTGCTTATTTACTAATTCCTCAAATAATGCCTTATTTCCGTTAGTAGAAACGAACATATTAGGGCGTGTTAGCGGATATACCAAGAGACAAGAGGTCTCCTTATACTAGAGAATCGTCACCCCATATTACCCTCTATGATGGAGCTTTTACTCGCATCAGCTTAACTTGCTAACCTAGTTGTCCATTGATTCCCACTTAATCGAGTACTTCTCGCCAATAAATTCAGCTCATTTTACCTCTTAGCGACCGGCCGAGCAGTCATAAACGAGCAGAGTGTCAGGTCCACGTCTATTGGGTTACATCGATTCGACAAAGATCCCCGTGACTAACAACTTATTAGTGGATTGATCAGAAGATAGAATCTCCAGTGCATCCGCCCTTAGGCAGGAAGTTGTGGTTTGTAAGAACCCTAGGCCGAAATTCCGAAATCGGTTCATGCTGTAAGGCGTCATCCACCTGCAGTTGTCGCCATTTCCCGAAAAGACGGATAGATATAAGAAACGACATATCTTCAATATTTCCATAAAAATACAAAACTCACTTCCGCAATCTTCAATCTACAATTTACCAATTAGAAATAAAACAAAAACAACCTTCAAAATGCCTACCACAGAATTCATCAGTGTAACGTCCCCCAACGCATCTACGGAGATCAATCCCATCCCCAATGCTCCCTTGGACCCGGAATTCATCACCCGTTACGCCCGATCACTTGACGACTACAAGTTCAACTACACACTAATACCCTACGACTCCTCATTCTTCGACCCCTTCACAATCGGCGCAACAATAGCCTCAGTAACCAAAAACATCAAAGTAATAATCGCGCTCCGACCAAACACACTCTATCCAACCGTAGCAGCCAAGGCCCTAGCAACACTCGATCAACTAAGTTCGGGTCGAGCAGTAGTTCATTTCATCGCGGGTGGAAGTGATGCCGAACAAGCCAAAGAAGGAGATTTCCTAAACAAAGAAGAACGATATGGACGTCTTGAAGAATACATTAAGATCCTTCGACGAGCATGGGAATCAGCCGAACCTTTTGATTGGGAAGGAAAGTATTATCAATTCAAACAATTCAGTAATCGGGTTCGACCTACAAATGGGAAGAGTATTCCTGTTTCTGTGGGTGGTTCTTCAGATGAGGCATATCGAATTGGGGGATCTCTTGCCGATATCTTCGGACTATGGGGTGAACCGCTCAAAGAAACGAAACAACAAATCGATCGCATTTACGAGGAAGCTGCGAAAGCGGGTCGTCCTGATGGAGACCGTCCTCGTATCTGGGTTACTTTCAGACCTATTGTTGCCGAAACGGATGATCTTGCTTGGGCAAAGGCTCATCGTACTTTAGATGCTTTGAATGAGAATAGAGCCAAGGGGCAAGGAAAAGTTCCTGTTGATGCTCCTCCGCCTCAGAATGTTGGATCCCAGCGTCTGCTGGATATTGCGAAGAGGGGTGAGGTTCAGGATCGTGCTCTTTGGTATCCAACTGTTACGGCTACTAATGCTAGGGGTGCCTCTACGGCTTTGGTTGGCTCTTATCAGACTGTTGCTGAGTCTATTTTGGATTATGTTGAGTTGGGGGCTAGTTTGATTTCTATTCGTGGGTATGATAATCTGAATGATGCTATTGATTATGGGAGGTATATTTTGCCGAGGGTGAGGGAGGCGTTGAAGGAAAAGGAAAAGAGCTCTTAGATTGCTTGTTTGAGGGGGGGGGGGTTGTTGTTCATGTTTTGAGGCTTGGTGAGTGGTTAGTGTAGAAAGAACGTGGCTAGAATTGGCGATTAGATAGCATGGTTGAATGGAACCGACATCTTCTACCTCTGACTCTTACTTTCATCGTGCCATTAGATTGAGACTAGAGTGCTTTATAGTAAATATATTATGATTTCCCATCTTATGATACAATTTCCCTTTCTTGCGATTGTTCAATGTCTTTAGGCCCCGTTGTATTTCACTAAAAAATACGTTATACTTTCACAGATAAGTTTTTTCTATAAATATCTACTAATACATTAGCTTTTAAATAGCTCTCCAAGACACTTATCTAGGATGCACGGAGAATATTTCTGTACTATAT
>JAJONI010001110.1:0-14795 GCA_022190145.1 Pezicula rhizophila
AAGCAACACAGTTAAGTTAAGCAACTCACTTAATACAGGCTTTGGACTAAAGTCTTGTACGACACTAAGTTCAATTTGTAATAGCTATGTCTAGGAAAACCTCTTTCGAATAGCTTCGTTCTCTTGTATTATTCACCTACACTAGCGCTTGAAGTCGCCTTTTCGGACCAGCTCTCCGTTCAGTATCTTACCCATATGAGAAGAACTAAATACCTCGCCCTTGCATCTAATAGCTATTAGTCGTCTCAAAAGTGCAACCGGACTCTTCGTGAATGTGCTTGAGCGTTCATCCACTGTACTGTCTTCAGCTGACCGCAAGATAAACCCGTCGGCTCCAATCTTCATCTGGCCATCAGGAGGCTCAGAGCAGAGACCCAAAAATCGACAGACTGCCTTGTACTCGAAGAAATTTTGCAGATAGAGCTGACCGGCAAAAATATTCAACTGGGTGACAACTGACTTCGATGGTGACCATGATACAGGAACAGGTGGGATAGCACAGAAAGATAGTTTCTCAAGCGTATCATGAGACAGAGAAAGCCGTGGTGCATATACATGTAATCTGACTTTCTGATGTTGCCTAATAATAGGCATAAGCTCGTTTACCTCGAAGGGAGATAAAACCACAAATATGGGAGCCTTAGCGACGCAACTGCTGACAAGCCAGTGTACAGGGCGCATGAAGTGATCCATATGCTCCTTTGTAGGGTTTCCATCTAACCATCCGGCGCCTATATCAGCAATAGTAACAGCGAAGTCATGTGTTACGAGGAGATCTCCTGGCCAAGCTTGTGGATCAAATCTTACAGCGGCAGTTGTACCAAGCAATGTCTGGAAGGCTGAATGAAAAGGCGCTTTTGATCGAGGAATATCCGGGTTTGAGATTTTTAACTCGCCGCTTGTGACAAACGCTTCCACATCGGGATGCACTGCATGTTTATGTGGGCTCATGCCTGGAGGGCGTTCCACCTGCTGCTGTCTCTCCTGTTCGGGCTGTAACTCGCGCTCCTGCTCCTCCTGAAAAGTGGCATTTGCAAATGAGGAAAGACCAAAATCACGACAGTTCTGGCGTATGGCTTCCAGTTCCGTATGGAAGCTAGAAAGTCGTGGATCAGATGCATTTTGCATGAGTATGTGATCATCCACAAGCTGACGATCAAAGCCATATCGTTGTTCAAGAGTCTGGGCTTCAGACTCTAGTATCTCATTAGTAACCTTGTTATCCTGAGAAAAGTTGGCCGCAAGTCGTCGATAATGGCGAATACCCTGTGTTCCCCATAGTGGAGCACATCTTCTAGTGTGATCCCATGTGTTTTGAATGCACCATTTCAAGACATCGGACATATCGATAACGTCACCTAGTGACTTGCTGTTCGACTCTAGGATCTTTTGTTGCACTTCAAATGGTCCACAGATTACGACAGACTGGCCTTTCCCGAGTTTTCGCATGCGCATACAGGCTAGGTTAATTTAGTAATTTACATTAATAAATATTAAAAGTCTTGGGACAAACCTTGAACTAGCCTATCCTTAGTTAAGCCCGGGCCAAGTGTGACGATAGCCCGATAGTCACTAGGCATCTTAAGATCTGTTCCTCTATTCGAAAGTTAGCATGATTTAAGAGCAAACCTTTGCTAACAGAACTAAACCACAGATACGCACCTCGTATGGGCTTCGTCGAGAAAAACGAGGCATCTATCCATCTGCTTCAAGAATGGCGATACCGAAAGCAACTCTTTCAGACCACCTCGGTCAATTACACACAAGTCATTGTTGTCGTCGAAAAAGATAACTGCGTCCGCCGCTGAAGGCTGTACCATCGAGATCCATTTGGTGGCAACTTCTTGGTTGCGTAACTCAAGGACCTGCGCACCGACGTCAAGAATTACACGAGCTGGAGGCTCTAATTTAATAGCCATCTTAATGAGAATAGCTGCATTGAGGACTTCTGTTTCTGACTTTTTTATGTTAGCAGTGCTAGTAGAAAATTGAGAGAGGAAAGGAACAAAGTGTCAGAGCAGCTGCTAGGATTTTAGCTTGCTCATTTTGCAATGATTGAGGAGTTGCAGGGGGCTTCCAAGCAAATTAACCGCCACGTTGTGCTTTAAGCGGAACAATGGATAAATGCCTTGAACCTGCTACACAATCATCGAGTTTGCTGAGCCTTAAGCTAGCTATGACACAAGTAATGAAATTAGTCCTCTAAAAAAATACTTAGAGTGTGAATTGCATCAAAAGTATTTTCTGTTTGCAGAAGACAATCTAGCACGGCAGCATTAGTCGACAATAGTTGTTGGAGATCGCACTGCTTAATAGATATTGGCAGTAAAGATCGGCTATCATTAGTTCCGCTGAAACCAGTTGTTGGATGTACTTTACGTCTCGCGATATCCCATCCAGAGGCAGAAAGTTTGTGGGGAAACTCCTTCAACTCTTTCGGGAAGACGACATGAGACATGTAAAAGTCCACCATGCCTTTAGAAAATCGCAATTTTGGGAATAATTCATTGCGGCATTGTTCAGTATTGCTTAGGTTAACGCCGGCCACCTTCGCAAATGTCTCAGGCAAGTCATCTATATTAGTAGTCCATTTTTCGTACTCTTGTTGCGAGGTATCGCACCGAAGAAGCTTTTCAAAACTGTCAAACATTTGAGCTTCGTTAAGCCCACTATAGTAGTAAGATAGATAACTGAGAATGATCGCTATAAGAGAATGTCAGATCCCATTTAGTTCAGTTAGTATTAAGGAAAACATACTAGTATCTGGGTGGCTAAACTCTGCACGAGCTGATGGTGTATCCTTTGCTTGGTATGGTACCGCGAGCATTGAACGAGTCAGGTCAAGTCCGTAATTGACTCGCCAGCGTTTTTGTGAGTAGGCAAAGCTGATAATTCCATGTGCAAAGAGGCCTCTTAGTAAAAGGAGCCCAATCTGCATTGAATAAACACTAAAAACATCCTTTAGTGAAGAAACTTCCGATGCTGGAAATGCAGGGTCCGTTATGTAGCTGAAGATTCTATTACGGATGGCAGGTTGAAACTTCCAGAGTGGAACTCCGGGCAACCCAGTATCGCAGAGTTCGCGCGCGACCTTGGATAAAAGTTCAGTTCCCGCATTCTCTTTTAAAATTCTGATTCGAGGCACTGAGCCAGATATGGAAGGTAGGATTTCTAAACCGTGGGGTGTAAATGAAGCAACTTGCGGCGCCACACGAGTCACGACTTCTAGGACAAGCGCGATGAGGGTCCAGCGGTCAGGGCTGAAGTCGACCGAACGCTGTGCACCCATGGTGTAGATAACTTCAAGATGGACGCTCAATATTTCATCGCTCTCATCGAGAATCTAACACGGTGTTATTAATTAGCTGTGAGGACAGAGAGGGCTAGGCATTCATACATCGCGCGAATTATCTTGCAGCCATTTCTGTGTCTGGATCATAGTGCTTCCAAGGTTCTTATCGCCTTGCAAACTTTGATCCAATCCCATTAACTCGAAGGAGAGTAGATGCTCCGGCTGGACTAACAGAATCCCACCCATCTTCGCACAGTCTTTATTCATACGATGAATAATAGTTGCATCGCGGTTAGTTAATTTCAGCGATCGAGAGATTGGCATGTAGAAAATACGCCTATTAATCATACCGCCAAGTTTTTGAATTAGCAGGTCGAACATCTGTTTGGAGAGAGATCTTAGAATAATGATTCGAACGAATTTTGCTCCATCCGCAAGGGTGGTAGCGACGATTGGCACAATGACAGAAGTCTAAAACGCTAGGTATTATTCTAAGCCTGCTTTGAATATGCACCCTAATTGGTCCTATGAAGCCTTTACAGCAAACCAACAGCTCCAGTGACACTAGTTACACGGAGCGGCTGAGCTGTTAGAAGTAAGAGGAGAGGGAGTAGCAGGGGGCCTCAATAAGATGATTGTGAATGCCAACGTACCTTTCCAAGCCCCATATTCAATTGCATGACTGAATTTTGTCCAGCTTCTGGCTTAATCATCCGCTTTGCTATCTGTACCTGCTCCTTGCGGATAAGGATATTATTTTCAACTTCCAGCAGAAGCCATTCCGGCGTGTCCATCGGGTCCCAGTTGACGTGGCCGGGATTCAAAAGCTCTGCCAAAAACTCTGCTTTATTTTGGCAACATACTAGAAGCCGCTCAACTCGCTGCAGATTTGAAATTGCAATCCCGTACCGTACTATAGCACTCTTCCAAGCAGGTGTCAATAGTTGTTGTATTTGATCCCGCGCTAGTAATGAAAGGATAATGCTCGGTGACAACCGAGGCTGTGTGTATAATCTCTCAGGCGTTTGGTCGGTGGGTTGTAAAGCGTCCTTAATAGCCTTAGATATAGTCTCGAGGGACTTCTGATAGCTCGCAAGAAAACCGCCGAGAAGGTTCATTGCGTTTTCAGTATTATGGTTCGATTCTGAAGCGTTTTGTTCAGAATAAGTTTTCAAACTCCACCGCAGGTTTTGGATGAAATCGGTCTCATAGGCGCCATGTGCATGAGTTGATAGACTATTAAGCAGACTCTCTAGTTTAGTAGTGTCTTTCTTGCTAGAGGACTCTTGCTCAACATTTCCTTCGGTTATCGAAGAAATCGGCTTTACACCACTAAGGGCTAGCCTAATTCAATTTGGTTAGTTTCATAGAGTAAAGAAACAGAGTTCTACATGTACGACAGAGAACGTAGAGGAGGGTTATTCTGAAGAAGATCAGCCATTGTCGAATAGGCCCGTAATGGTTGATACTGCTCTGTCGAAGTAGAAAACAGGTATTTTTCCATTTTTTGATCACAAGGCGACAAGTTACTTAAAACATCTTCGATATTGGAGATATCTACAGAAAGTTTAGTAAAGTTTTCTAGAATATAGGAATATGATATAGGTTCTTTAGATTAGGTATTTAGGAAAATTGCTAGCTAAATACCTCAGTCATCTTGGCTAGGATGTCAACCCAGAACACGAGGTATAAGCAGCATGGATATTAAACAAAAGTCACTTACAGTTTCGGAAGTCGAGGTTTCGGCGCCAGGTCTTAAAGCGCTGGCAAGCAAGCTTATTCGCTACTAAGAGATCGATGTAGTGATTGCACTCGCCTCCGTTATAGCCTGCAGATATAGACGGAGTCAGGTTATTTTTGTTCCACTCGTTGATAAGATAGTCAACACAGGCATTGATACTATCATCAACCTTCTTGTTGAAGTCTTTTCTTCGTGTATCTGCATTATATCCTGCCCCAGATTCAGTCTTAGGCCGCTTACTTTGGTGGATTTCCTCAAAAGGCCGGGCCTGTTGTCTGAAAATAGCTATTAAAGTCTCTTTGATAGGCGCATAGCCCTCGTCAAGCTGGTAAGAAGAATGTTGCGGGACGTTTATACGACGTATTGCGGGCACAGTTGCAAGCGCTAGAATAGCTTGACAATGCTCTAGATTGAAATTCGGCGAAAACGCTAAAGTGGAAAGAAAAAACATGAAGCCGTACTTGCGCTTATTAAATGTACTGCTTGATAATACTGTGTGCAACGAGCACCAGTAGTCCGGGAGAAACGTCGTAGGAGAACTATTCAAATATCGGTAATTGAAGCTAAGCTCAAGCCAAGCCCTTCTATTATTTGAGGCTCCACGAGCTACTACCCAAGTTTTGATCACTTCTAGCAACTTAATTCTAGGTCGGATATTAGGAGACATATCATCGACTAATTTAGCTATGCGGCAGGTACGAGCCTCTCGGTCGTCGTTTTCGTCGAGACTATCGCGAGACTGGTAACGTCTGTCGTGGTCTAGCGAATGGTCCTCGGCACCAAATCCTTGTCCTCGGCACCAAATCCTTGTCCTCGATAGCTAGAGTTCCTCATTGCGGCTCTTTGAAGTAACTCTTCCGGAGCCCGAGAGTTCATCTTGTGAGAGTTCTTTCTTTCATCTTGAAAAAGCCCGAGGTAGTTGGCTTGGGAAACGATTGACTCTACCTCGATTGCAAAAGATTCATGTTGGGATAAAGAAGATAACTCGTTCCAATGTACAGTTTGCGCTAACTTCAAATTTTTAGGGTAGTAATACCGAGCTGGTGTTAATCCATGGATGCGATTTAATAACCTAATATGCTCATCTTCCAACTCAAGAAAGGATCTCGTTGAAGCTCCTCGAAGACAGAATAAAGCCATTTCAGTTCCAGTTCGAGCTGTTAATCGATCGGGCAGACAGTGCGATGTTAATGCGTGGAGGTGGATTCTGAAAAGGCGACTTCTAAGACCATGGCTATCCTCGATTAAGCCAAGCTTTTGATTGATGCCATACTGGTGGCATAAAATATAGCCTTTGGCTGGTATTTTAATCCGCACTTTGACATGGTGACCATCCATTTTGAACGACGGTTCACCATCTGGGACGAGAACTAGACGAGAGGTCCCACTAATCTCACATAGGACAAGCTTATTGACTAGTCCCGTTAAAGAGCCAAAGGATTGATTGGAGTCGACAGCCATGCCACGGAACTGTTTCGATTCAATTAATGGCGAATCTTTTAAAACAAAAAAGTCCAACTTAAAGCGAGGTAGATGAATTTCTAGAGATCCTGTATTTTTGTCGAAGACAATTTGAATTTGGTCGGACTCCTCTAATGGACTCAAAGCTCTGGAAATTGCCTTTGCTGTTGGACTTCGAATATCAATAAGCTTCTTCTGGCTTGATCCTTTGACCAAGTATCTTTTACTGTTAATGTCCACCGAATGCCAATTGTTTGTAGATGTTGACCATGGCTGCTCGAGTGGCCGCCATTCAACAGTACCACTTTCGATATCCAGCCAATGCGCGTAGTTTGAAACGAATCTTTTAGGAACATCTCCGGCGAAGCAATTAAGGGGCAATAATTCATGAATCCTTGAGCCCTTTCGAGTCCTAATTATTAGTTCGTCATTATACATTGCAAAATAGACCTGCCAAGTGGTTAGAATCAGCAGGATCCAAGGTCTACGTATTCCCAATCTTACCTTCAGACCATGGAACTTTCGCTGTGCTTCAAAAACCATCCCGCTTATTGTCGAAGGAACAACATCCAATACTTTCTATAAACAATGATCAGCAAAAATTCATAACGGAAGTAATAACACGGAGTCTGAATCCCACGTTGCATTTCTTCGGGTTCAGTAACTCAAAGGCCAACTCGGCTGCGATCAATATACTGAAGAGGAATGGGGAGGAGATTACCTCAGCAAAGAGATGGCGATAAGTAGCATGTTCTGTGTATTCATGCGGGAGTCGTGTGATAGGTGATCCGTTAACCAAGAGGGTGCCATCAATAATATTGAAATGTACTTCTGATGGCGGGACAAGACGGCTCCTCAAAGTGCGGGTTACTAGCCATCGTTGATTCGGGGATGGTAACGCACTCCATGATTGACTAGGTTCATAGCTAGCCCATATTTCTCGTATTGTTTCGTCGAGACCATTTGAGTCGCCTAGAACACTATCGCAAAGAATAGGCTCTGCCATGTGCGCTAATCTGCGGTTTTGGTGCAGAAGCATCTTAATATGCCTAGGAAGAGTAGTTGTTACCTTGGGGCAGTGATCATGGATAACGATCGAACACAATTATGGCGATGTCTTCTGGAGACTGCAATAACTGCGAACAATTTTCAAAATCGACATCAAATATGTTGTAGCAGGTCAGGGCGAGTTCAAGAGCGCGCTCAGAAAACTCTTTTGCTTTGACGTCATTTTTGGTATCAAGAAGTAAGTGAAGAACCTCGCGCGTCCAACGGTACGTTATATCCCGTGCCTTGAAAAGAAATTCCAGGCATTGCTTTTTGGTCGTACCGTTTGGAGATAATGATAAGAGCCGAGCAACAATGATCGCGTATGCACGCACTGCACAAGCACCTTGCCAGTTTCCCTCCACTTCTATCATGGCCTTTGATAGAACTGTGATTAGTCGAAGCCCAAATTCTTCTTCTTGAAGATCAACATGCACTTGGCGATGGACGCTTCCAGAGGGGAGCCCTGCCTGCCATGCGGCTTGGGAAATTAAAGAAGGGTTTCTTTGTGGCGGAAATTCAAAGCACCCGACGCAATCTCTCGTGCAATGTTCCGCCATTGCAAAAGATGGCCAGCTCGAAGTGTTCCAAAAGTGTAGTATTCATGCAACGTCAAATCACTAGGGCACAGTAATTGAGTTGCAAGAATGTCGTTTGAAGTGTGATCAGTGCTCTCCATAGCGTATTGGAGTGATTTAAACGGCCCTGAACAGATCTGGAAGGTGCACTGCTGGCGAATATTGTATTGACCAAGCAGATCGTTGGCGCAATAGTTCTTAGTTGAATCTATAACGGAATAATGTGAATGGTGAGGAGAACATACCAAGTCTTCAGTTGCCAGAGAAATCAAGTAAGAAGAATGATATGAGGTACTGGTTGCTGCCAATTGAAGACGTCCAAATGGGCCCTTGTTGCAGTTTTTTAACCCGTCAAAACTAGCAAGGGTAGTTTTGGTTTTGGCCAGATTGAGTTTCTCCTGGGAAAGGACGTCAACGAGAATTCGATGTGTTGCATCTCGCCAGCTCGATATTGGAGAGGGCACTGAAAGCTCAAAGATTGCTGACTTGGTCTCCAGATCGTTACTGTCACATGGTTTGCCAGGGAGAGGCCATTCGTAGACATCAATAGACATTCTTTGGGCTTCGTCCAAGAGTTGACACTTCGCACAATGTTCTTTAACGTGTTCTGTTTTAGAATAGCTGTCGTCTCCGACCCCAACTGTGACTTCGGTATGATTACACTGAAGCTGTAAATGGAGCATTAGCAAGTAAGGTTAACAATTTTGAGTTCCTGGGCTAGTTCTCCCTATATGACAATTCAATGCACATCATAGTAGCAAAAAAAGCAGCAGGTTCGAGTAAAGAAAAGTGTATCTTAAGACAATGAATAGACACAAAGCCAACTTACATTTCGGCACTCATCCAGTTTCTGTTGGTACTGTACAGTCTTCTCGTTAAATTCAGTCTTCTTTCGATCGCAGGCAGCCTGAGCTGCAGCTTCGATGTCTCGTCGGAGCTTCTGGTGTGGCGGTGACTGGTCAAAGTACCTGACTGAGAAACAGTTCGGAGTTTTTATTTCTGTCAATACAGATGGATATGACGGAGTAACAGCCCTGGCTCTGCCAGCAATATAATCTTCAATGGAGGCTAAGCGTTCCATCTGTTGCTTCTTTGGGAGCAAAAGTGGAGCAAACAGCTCTTTATCCCCAGGAAATCCACTAGGATACTGCTTTAGCAGGGGTTGCTGGGCTGTAGCACATTTGTCCAGTGCAACCCACAACTCCATCACTGTGAGTATCATGATAGATATATCCAGAGGTGAGTCTCTGTAAACCGGCAATGCGGAGGCAGCATATACCTCGATAAGTTTTGCGAGGCTTTCACACGAGCCTGATTGGTTCAAAACATCAACCAGCCATAGATAGAGATAATCTTGTACCCAGAGCTCCACATCAGCTAATCTGAGGCGCATCGTATCCAGATCAATAGATTCAGGGAGAAGTGCGCTAGCCTGGCTCGGAGATAGCACTTTCTAGTCGAGTCGTGCTTGACATTTAGGAACGAACTGGAGAACCTCTGATTCAATTGAGGCTCGACTGCGAACTTTCGCAAGATAGGCATCCATTTCCTGAAGCTTGAGAACAGTATCGGAGTTTCTTGGTAGGCGATCAAGATGCAGATTCTTTTGGGTCTCTTCAGGGTCTTCACTCTTTTCAATGACCTCCCATCTCTTTGTAATCTCATCATGAGCCACAGTCAGAACCTCTCGGACCTTCTCTAGCCATAATGGCCTCAAGTTTTTAGGGAGCTGAAGCTTCAAAAGTCTTCGACTGATTTTCGATATCATGATGAATAAAATGTCGCTAGGCAAGGATGCTTCCAAAGCTTGCTTGAGAATTTGGGACATGAAGAAGATCATGAACTGTTTGTACTGAAGATGTTGATTGCCATCTGATCTGTGGAAAAGACTAGATTGTAGTGCGACTCGCAGAAGTAGCCAGTCTGAAGACCGACGCCAAGGGATTGTAGACCTATTTGACAAGACATCGTCTCGTGTCCGCTTCTCGAATCGATCAACCTCACAGGGACTACCAATACCCCTTAAAATGCCTGTGAGCATTTGAGTGACCATCATAGGATTGGCAGTTTCTCGATTCGTTGCTGGTCGTGCCTTCGAGGTTGAGTTTACGTCCAATTGTTCGAGAAATTGCATTATTTCATCAACTAATGCACCATCGGTGAATCTCGATGCAGGAATGATTATAGCGGGACTTGGGAAACTTCTCCGGAGTCGTCCTTTAGTACCGATCACTTCCTTTGAGGTTGGTGAAAGCTCGAAAGACACAAATCTATACTCCGTGTTGTATTTTCGAATTATGAGGCCCGCATTCTGGGCACGTATGTTAAGCGCAATAATATCTCCTGGTAACATTGCCTGGATCTTCTTCGTAGATGGAAAACCCGTGCCAGTTGGTGAGGTCAGTGGTTTCATTGTGTGCACCATGTTAATTACAGAATCCAATTGTTGCCCGCCAGCACCACAGCTTTTGAAGGACACAAGAGCATTGTAGCATGCATCAATGAGCTTGGTTGCCTCTGAGGGGCCGCTGTAGTCGCAATGCTGCGGTAGCTTTGGTGGCAAGAACACATGGTTGATCGCGTAGTCCAAATCCATATTTGCGCTACTGAGGTTGAATCAAGTCGAAGTGCAAAGTGGACAATGCGTATGGTTGCTAATTAGAGGTTGAAGTCAAAGTGAAGCCGACGCTCAAATTTGAGATCAATGTTGAAGGTGAATATTGAAGGGTCAAGAATGAGGAGGAATTCTGAAGCTTGAAGATGGAGATTGAGATCTGAATGTAGAGTGGATTCAAAGGTGAGATTGAAGTTGAAGTCGAGGAGGTGAGACGAATTCGCAACACTTTCAATGCTCCGCGAGGTGATTGAATGTCACCCGAGTCAGCGAGTGAAAAACAATGACCGACTGTTCCCCGCAGTAGAAAATCTCTGTGGATGAGATGAGATGAATATCCACGGGGCTCAGCTTTGTTACGAATCTGTCCAATCTGTTGTTGTCGCAACTTAAGCCATAGCCTAAAACTTGAACGTGTCAGTGTGGAACGTATCAGTCTCAGATGCAGAATATACTAAGAGCGTTGTAAAAAGAAACAGAAGCAAATGCTAAGATGATCTGCGTGAACAAAGCAGGAGATTAGAGTGCAACAAACCAATGTGAGTTTAGGAAACTACTCAGGGTTGCTCTTCTCTCTGCTCAAAGACCACAGCGGCTGTGAATATTTGGAGGTTTGCAGAGACTTTGGAGCAAGATGATGAAACTGGAGATGATGTATTGTTGGTGAAAGATAGCGAAGACCGAAGGTGATGTTATGTGTTGTAAAATAGTTGAGGGGTTGCAGAAGGGTAAGAAGACATGCCGCAGATGACTAGTACGTACCTCAGTATTGAAGATGGCCAGGCTGCGACGCATGCATACGAAGCATGAAGGAAGATGACCTGGGTGGCCAACGTTGGTCCAATCTCGCCTTCGCTGAACTAATCTCTGGAAAGTTCAGAGCAATCTTCGAAGGTTAGTGCTCGGTGATTGGTATGAAAGCTGAGAATGAATCGCGGTTAGAACAAATGGAGGGTTGATGAGAGGATGAAGAACGGAGTTGGAGTTGGAGTTGAAAAGATGAGGCAGGCTGTGTAGCCGAAGATGAGGTTGTGTGATGAAAGAGGAGACAGAAGTATGGAGTCGCAGATCGATATGGAGATGTTGTTATGAAGTAGATGATATCAAAAGAGGAAGTAGTAACTAGCGCGTAATTTCATTGGCGTACTCTGCGCAAAGAACTGATATGTGCCTTGCTACATCTACGTTTAGCCTTTTTACCTTGGAATTGAACGAGAAGCAAGTATCAAAGATGACTATATGATTTGGCGACAAAGGCCAAAAATGAAGGGAGATAACTTTCCCTGCACCTCCCCAAAAAAGAGGTAGTCAAATCTACAGGCCACTACCGTGAACCCTTCCACCAAGAAACATTGAAACTATGCTCCTAACGCGGGGCTTATTATGACTTGCTTTTCTCCTTAGCTATACTTAAGAATCTGTTAGTGGATAGTTTAACAACTTCTGGTTGCACTAGATTCTCACAGGAAAACATTCGCTGTGTTGAAACATATGTAAGTACATTCATCCAGCTATTCCATGCTCAAGGACTAGGTAGACAAGTTAGACTTCTTGATAAGATTGATTGCAAGGACGCAGACAGCGATGATGTTACTTAAATCAGCAATAATTAGCTCGTCCCAAAGCTCGCACAGCGAATGAAATAAACTTCACTTTCTTCAGTGAAGAGTATGCCCTAGAGCTCTAATTAAAACGCATCCATTGTTAGTTCATGGACAGTGCCTCAAGATATAACACAACATTGCAAGGACGAGGGTCGGGGACTTTGTTGAACTCCCAAGGTACAGAAACTAGCCAGGCTCATCACATTTGGCTGCAAACATGATAATCACAGGCACGAGACGCTTAACATGCTTCCCTCCCTGTGCAGTGGTATTTATGGCAACTGTTGTCAACTTTGCCATAGCTGGGAGCTACAATTGGGTCTTTTGGACCTCCATCGCGTGTTCCTGGAGTATTGGACAAGAACCTCTCCCTACATACGCCAAGCGTCTCTAGACCAATAAGAACTTTGCTAATAGTAGTATACTATTACCACAGTGTAAAATACAGAACTATTCTTCCATCTTGAATTATAGACCCCCACTTTAACTTCCTATAATCCACTAGTACCTTTTGCATTAAATGGATTAAACCACTTCTCCGATCCTCAATATTATGTTTATATCCAACTCTTGCTACACTATTACATATAGAAGGCGGGATAGAATTCCAAGCCGGAGCTACTCCGTAGGTCATAGGGTAGAATTCAAACATCTCAGGGCCATAAGTCCAACATTTGATGTCAAAAAATCCCGCATTAAAGCTAGGAGACATCTTGAACAGCCCCGTTTCAGGAGAACGCATATAACAGTCATGAATGCCGCCTGGCCAGAGGAATTTAAACGTTTTAAGCTCTCTTCGAAGCCAGGCACTTGACCGGAAGGGATGATTCGGGTTTTTAGCGAGTTCACGGATACCTGGCCTATAAGAAATAAGCACCAGTTCATTAGCTAACAGTTTGTGGAGCAGGCAAAGTTAAGGCTAAAGAATAAGGAGGGCATACCAAGGTAGATAATTGCCAATATAGTAATCAGGCGGAAATTCAATTTTCCTACTCGAATTAGCATTGTTAACACTCCCTAAAATGCAACTATAGAAACCTACCGCGAGTAGAACGAGGGCAACTTCGCTGCCCGCTGAGGGGAAGGATCAGAATGGAAGCGCATGAGTAGGTGCATAGAGCGCCAGATAGCTAGACGCTCCACCTCACCGATGTGCAATAAGAGTTGCTCATCTAGTTGCCGAATATTCTTCCAAAATGGAGGCAGTTCCCAAGGCTTCCCTATAGCATCCCACCCATAGAGGAGAGCGCGGATAGGCACATCTTCGGCTAGGATATCTTCTAGCTGGGCTAGCCTTCTCCCTTTGGGCCCGGCTATAAGATATTGGCTTCCAATATGCCAGGCATCTGGATCATTTATCGTAGATGTGGAGTGGGCAGTGTCTGCCCCCTCTATTGGGGTATAAGTGGGAAGGAGGCTAGTACGGCGCGAGTTTGTGGGGTTTAGTGGATTCTGTTGTTGATATGTAGGGAGGGAAGAGTCCGATGGCGCTACATAGTGCGCTATCTGCTGTGATATTACATGGCGATTCGGACGGTAAGGTAACTCGAATGGATCTTGTAGTACCTGGTATCGGTTAGGAGGAGATGGCGGTGGACTTCTCACTTTAATTTTTGACTCAAGCTGGGAGGAAGCTTCAATGGCGTTTGCTTCCTTAGACGTAAATTTAGTGACGTTCAATGAGGAAGGGAGGGCGTGGGCTTGGTCGCGGTCAATTGCGAGGAAAGTTGAAGCTTTAGGCGGCAATGTCGAGGGGCCGACTTCTCCGGTTTGCGTTTGGAATAATATCCCTTTGCTATTGTGGTAGTGCTGATTATGATCCTCCTTTTGTCTTCTCCGCCGTCTCCGGCGCGAGATATTTGCTGTTTGAGGTTTCTTTGGCATTTGTTTGCTCCTCTCTAGCCGGTTCTGTATTGCGCACTCGTATACTGCGCATAAACTCCTTGTCCTTGTAACCAAATGTAATCAAGCGGTACACAGAAGTGGTGGCCAGGACGTGTTGGTTCAAAGGTAGTTGTATTGTGGAAGATAAGTCGTTAAGGACCATTGTGGCCGCTAGTGCCAGATCCTGTGACTTTACTAGCTATGAAACCTAATGAAGACTTCTGTTTGAATCAAAAAGCTAGTTAGTGCTCTTACTCATGTGGTAGCAGTAATAGTAAGGGAAGGTTATCGACGCCTATCCGCCCTCTGTCGATGATAATTGGTAGAGGTTGCGAGCACGGACATGTTCTTATGCCTCCCTTTCCTTCTAATAGAGTTTGCCCTATTGGTAATGCGCGTTAGTAATTTAGATAAACTCTAGCTGTACGGAGGTTACGGCAAAAGGTTACTAGAATGCTAAGAATGCTGAGCCTACATTAATAGGGCTAAGATTAGCTTAAAATAGCCTTAAAATAGCTTTAAAGTAACTGTTAGTTAACTATAAGACTAATTAAATAAGCCTAAATCTATTAAC
>JAJONI010001111.1:0-14795 GCA_022190145.1 Pezicula rhizophila
ATTAGATGTAAAGAGCTCTTGCTTTATGTCTAATAGTTAGAATTATATCTAATACTATACTATACGGAGCACAGAGTGCAAACTAGAATCCGAAGGCCTGGAAAATCCTAACTAAGGGCATTCATTCTCTTGGTCATATTTCAGACTTTTTATGTCAGAATGGGCTTCTGGAGCATTTCAGACATCCCTATAAACTTTAAGTATCAAAAACTACGTTGTATTTTTATCAGCATCTAAATAAAATTTTTGCTATCCTACGTCATCAAAGGTCTTTTTTGTGGATCATCAATCATTCCCAAATCCATTGAACAAAAATTGAACAAATGGCACTGGGGTAATACCCACCGCCATTACAGGTATCAGAACCTCCAGAGTAACCGCCATCGAATCCGAGTATACCAATTAAACTGATATTCACGCTGTGGTATCATCAAAGGAAGAAAAGAAAAATTACGTTGAAACCATCGTCAGTGCAGTGTAAAAATAACTGTCTGCTCTGCTCCCGAAATTAAACACTGACATTAAAGACATGGTTGTTGCTCCCAAGAGTGGTGCCGTTATGAGAACCGTTGTTGCCGAAAGCCTGGTCGACTTGGTTGCTGAAGCCATTGGTATAGTTGCCATTTCCATTCTGACCTGCAGCTTGTGCTGATGGGTCTCGGAGTCTATCGATCGCGGATCTAAATACCTCGTTAGAACTCATACACTGCTCGCATTATGCTTGTTGTCGACTTACCCAGTATTACCAACATTCTGTGGCCCACGAACCCCTTCATCGTTGACAGAAAGTTCTTTGCGGGTAATCTTGGTGGCGCTTGGGATATCGGTTGATGGAGATGCAGAGCCAATCTTAAAGATTGGAGATTCCCACTTGTCACCCTTGGCTGCAAGTTCCTTGTACTTGGTGGCTTCGGAAGATATTCCACCTGGTAGCTCGACTTGTGAAAAGATGGAGTCTTGTTGTGTCACAGCTAAGTTGACCTTGGTGTTAGAGGGGGCCTCTTGAGCCTTTTGCTTGCCTTGCATGACCTTCTTCTGGGCAGCAGTTACGTATCTCTGGTAGATATTCTGCGCTTGATTAGGATTCTCTTTTGCCTCAGCCAAAGCGCGGTCAGCCTCGACCTTAATTTCGTACGCAAGTGTGTCAAACTCGTGGACCTTGTCCTTAACAACCTTCTCAAGGGCTTTTTGAAGTGTAGGGCGGAGGACCCTAAGGAGAACTGGCTTGGCTACAGCAAACAAAAGCTTGTGGTTAGATTGCTTGAGCTTGATGTTGAAGTTCTTGACATCAACATCCACCTTATCGCATTTGAAGAAGTTACGCTTGTCGGCCCCGTCCGCAGTAGACAACTTGACCTTGATGCTTAGTCCACTCCCACCAAGGTAGATGTCAGCAACGCCTTGATCTGTCAACGATGGAAAGCCTTGCTTTCGTTTCACATAATAGCTAACGTCACGCAAGTCCATTTGGACACCAGAGATGGAAATCATAATAGAATTGGCGTTCTTGTTTGGGATCTTCTTACGGCCGTAGCGGAAATAGTTATCTGTGATAAGTTAGCACCAGGAAGTGCATGGGAAATCGATGAAGTGAATGTACCATTGGCGATCTCAAGTATGTTTGGCATAAGGTTATCACCCTCAATGACCAAGTTTTCGATGACAGCATCTATCAATAAATCAGTACGTTATTTTTCTTAACGGGCAAGAGGAATAGTGTTTCAATGACACAAGAAAAAAAATATGTTGCTTACCTATCGTTGGATCCGAAAACTCGATTCGGGGCATCGGGACATATCTGACGTTTTCAAAGGCAGCAGGAATGATAACCTCAATCAAATCCCTGACCAAATGAGGCTTGAAGTTTGGCTTTCCATTTTCGGCATTACCGAAGTTGTTGAACAACTTCCGCACGCTTTCACCGAAGCGCTTGTTCTGAGGGTCCTGGCCAAATTGGTCGGCGAGGAATTTGGTCTCGACGAAGAGACGATTAGTGTGGTTTCGGTAGCGGCCACGGAGGAGAAAGTTTCCACCATCGTACAACTCATTCCATTCATCAATCTCGCTATCTTCCATGATGTAACCCTCTTGCTTGAGGCACTTGTGGATGTACGTATCAACTTGCTTGAACCAATTCTTTAGCTCAGGGTCCTTCTCGGCATCGTGGTAGATGGTGTTGATACTGCTGAAAAGGTCATCGGTAGAAGTGCCATTAGCAAAACGCTCAATGAGTGTCTTCAGGTCCTTCTCAGCAAGCTGCAGAGCATCATCCTGATGAGCGCCCTTGACAGTTCCTAAACCACCCTGACCAAGTGTGCTTGCGTGGCCGGCATACTGCTCGGCAAGGCTAAGTAATGTGGTGATAGCCTCCTGATAATCAGGGTGGCCTTGGATCTCGACAAACATCTTCTTGAGTCGCCAAATAAACTGCTCACGACGCTCTTCTGGCATCTTCTGAGAGAAGTACTTCTTGACTCGCTCTCTTGCCTCGGCCTTCTTCTGTCTGGCCTTTTCCTTGTCCCCATCATCAATGTTGTTCGAGTCTTTGTCCTTCAACGATTGAATTCCAGCTTGAGCACCATCTACACCGTCGACACCAGAGTTCGTGCCTTGAACTTGGTCGTATTGTGCTTTCCAGGCCGCATCGGCTGGATCCCATGAACCATAAGGATCAGTATTTGCGCTAGCAGCATCAGCAGCATCTCTGACATCACCCTTAGAGAGAGGAGTGTTCTTGCTGAGGGCGTTCTTGAACTGACTCTTCAAGTTTCTAGGAGAAATATCAGGTGATTCATGCCAAGTATTATCAACAGCCGGGGCATCAATTTGTGAAAGCTGGTCTCGGGATGGCTTGACTCTGCTGGCAGTCTTTTCGGCCACGTCTCCTGCAATATCTCTAATGAGAATGGTGGCATCTTTTACTGCAAAGCGTGTTAGTCAAGGAATTATGTTCTAGGCAATTCTGTCTTACATAACTTGCGGAATTGGCCGTTGGAAATGATGAGTGTGCCGAGAGTTCTCAAACCCTCCAGTGCTTCGTTTCCGTGTTGTCTAGCGGTCTCCTTATTAACTGGTGCGTCAGGTAAAGCGGCATTACCACCAGATACTTGTTGGGATTGCCAAATTAAATCCTGGATGAGATTACCCTCGTTCTTTGAGAGAAGGAGGTACTTTGCTTGCTCGACAACAGTTCGGAAATCAGCAACCAGACCTTGTCCTTCAGCCGACAGCTTCGTCGATGGTCTTGCCAACGCTTTGGATTCGAGGAAGGAGTTCAGGGCAATGTCAATCTGTTCGTTGCTGGGAACTTTCCTATTCCGGAAAGCTGCAGTAGGCGAGTCATTGGTCAAAGCGTTGTTTAGATTTGTGGGATGGGAAGCGTACCTATGAAGATGCCATAGAGCTGGAGCTTGCGACTGACATCCTCGTCTCTGATCTTTACGTCAGTTGGTCTATTAACCTGCGCAGAAGACATGTTGGGTGGTGCTAAGTCGATGAAAATGCAAAATGCAGGGGTATCAAAGAAGAAAGGGACGAAGAAAGAGTCTGGCGAGTTTTCAAAATGGCCTGTCGATGTAATTATGGGTAGGGGGTATGGTGTTGTGTGCAGGTTTTATGAAGACATTGTGCAGATATGAAGAGGAGAGAGACGAGGGGGAAGAAAAGCGCGAGGCGGTCACTGATTCTTAGTTCTTACAGAAATTAGACCAGGATTGGGTAAACGGTGTACTAGGTGAGTGAATGTCCTTGTCCAGGATCAACCAATTGTTCGCTCTAATCTGACGTGCTATTGTATTGCGACACGCTACGTCATCGTGTCATAAATTGGCGTTTGGCACACCTCAGTCAGTACCGTAGCGGTGGTATTGTCTTTTGATAACACAGCTCAGCCAGGTACCGTTTAGCGTCAAGATATACAAAGCCTTTTCTTAATTTGGATGACTTGTGAGATGGAATTGGGACACAGGAGGAGTTCACTAGGAGAAGAAAAGGTTACGGCATGGCAAGTATGTATGTACACGCACGTCATTGTCTAACTCCATTGGAAATCTCCCTCATCACGGTATTTATGAAGATTTTTGTTGATCTGATGTTCTATGTTAGTGGTGATCGGCGACAGGCTCATTCCGCAAGGCGTCATAGGGAATCTCTCGTCCCTTGCCTGATTGTGGATGGACCCCTGCGGCGATCACTCAAAATACTCAATTTCAATACAGTAACAAAAATAATCCAGGGGAACCCCATTGATAGCCAATTGAATATCATGAATCTATCTTTATGTACGTTTCAAGGTCCTCAGAAAAGATGCATGATTGCGTGTGTGTTTTGCTCGGCATTGTGTCCTTCCTCCTTTCTCCTTCTTCTCTTAGCCTAATCATTTCAATTGCTTTCTCCTTTCTGCGGAGATCTGGGCCTCCTCCTCAGCTGCAGAAATAATATACAAATCAAATCGCAGTCTGGACCTTTGGCCTTTGCACGAAAGTACTGTTAACAAACCACGAAATACATGGATATACACCAAATCTGTAGTTGATGCGCCACTGCGGCGTTCTTGGCTTGTTCGTGGAGAGGAGAAAATGCACGTGAATATGGTGGCGGCTGAAACGCATGTGCATAAAGAAAATCGTGGTGATCATGATTCAAATACAACAAATAAATAAATTACGTACCTAGTTTCAGATATGTCTATTTATCCTCCTTAATATAATTGCTGCTCTTGCGGCCAATTATTTGGACGCAGCTCCTCAGGATCTTCTAATACATCCATCCCATCATAACCATCGCCTCTTTATCTTTGGAACGTACAGAGTATACTGTACCTCCATCTCAACATCACTTCAATTCGCCCCTGTAAAATTCGTCCAAGATTTTGTAGCCACAAATCCAATAACAGACCCTTTATGTTTCCTAGCGATCTGAATGCAAGAACTCGTATAATCAAAAATAAGTAAATCTCTTTCTCCTTTATAGGGAAATGAAGTTGCATTGATCGTGTCGAGAAGGTAGTTCGACGTCTATTTGCGAGTGCCAAAAGCTCTGCGCTTGTTCTGGGCCCCTATCTTCTTCGCTTACAATCTACCAAGACTGCCCTGAACAAGAAAATAACTAACTGAGAAGAGGACGAGAAAATCTTAAGATGGTACACATCAGACAGCTGAACTTGACACCCCTCAGGAATAGATGTTATAACATTCCAATACACAACTATCATGACTATTTCCACAACACAAACCTAAGTACATTATTCAAGGTTCCATGTGATATGTGACATCTCACATGTCCCGCTGCTGCCTAGTTTACGTAGCTTCCAAAACCTGGAGCACAATTCAATTCAATTCAATTCAATTCAGTCTAATTCAACACAATAATAAAAACATTCTTCTCTACATAAATACCACCCAAAATCATCAAAAAACCATGAAAAAACTTTACAAAAAACTCTCCAAGACCTTCCTTAAATCCAATAAACCTTCCTCCCCTCACCAACAACAAAAAGACCCATGTAATAACAACTCATCATCTTCAGAATCTACCGGACTAAAACCAATACATACAAATGACAATGCAACAGTCGAGTAAGTTCCACATCATCTATTCCCTCCCTACTCCAGAACTCCAGATAAGAAGCCATAAGAAGCCTAATTGTTAATTTTACATATAACAAAAAGTGTAATAGCCATCCATGGAGACGGAGGCCACTGGTCGAAATCCTGGACAGATATCGAGACGGGAGTTTTTTGGCTGCGTGATATATTACCTAGAGATGTACCACCGATACGGGTTTTCTCCTACGGATACGCATCATCTAAGACTTCGTCAGGAAGTTCAGAAGCGAGTCTGAGTGTCGAGGATACGGCAACCAGACTTTTGAAGGATATTGAGACGTGTAGAGTGGAAAGCAATGTAGGTATTATTTTCCGAGGTATGTATGAAATTGGGATGCTGATTGATGAATAGACTGAACAGAGACCAATTATCTTCCTAGCTCATAGTTTCGGTGGCATGTTAATAAAAGGCGTATGTAAACCAAAGAAAATCTGATACAAAAAAGTTAATTGTTTGGATAGGCACTAGCAACATCAACCCAACTACATCCAAACATCAAATCTTCAACGTATGGAATTCTCTTCTTCGGAGTCCCTCGAAATGCAGAGCATGGATTCAATAATCTCGCTTCATCATCATCTCAGTTTCCTCCTTCCAAACAAGAAGAATCACCGGCTATGAAAGCTTTAAGACGTGATTTGAATTGGTTGACGGAATCTAATATTCGATATGCTGAGATCAGCGAATGTTTTGTTACGCGATATTTTGTTGAGGCTATTCCGGGACAGGTTCGTGTTTTTAGACGATTTTTTCTAGATTTCAATAGTCCGTGTGCTTAGTTTGCTAATTTATTTATGTTGTGTTGGATAGGATATTCCGAGTGAGGATGAAGTTGCCGTAGAGGATGATTTGGGTGCAATGCAAATTCAACTGGGGAAGACTCATGGTGCTATGATTAGGTACCCAGATGGTGAAGATAGGGATTATCAGAAAGTTCTGAAACGTCTGGTTGTCATGGTTTCCGAGGCCGAGAGGAACCTATGATATGTCATTGGAGTAGTTTAGTGGTGGAGTAATTATAAATATCCTGTGGGAGAGGTGATGATGAAAACCGAAAATAAATGAATGGCCTTTGATCCAAACTGAAGAACGGAAGTAACTTGGCCGGATCTATAACAAAATTAGGCTCTAGTGATATTTCAAGAAAGCCCAAAGAGCCCTTGCACTATGTTGAAAGGTATTGATACATGCCAAAAACCCTGCAGCCCTTGTCAAACCCTCGGAAGATCAGAAATCTTTGGTATCCCGTGGACTCGATCGTATCTTGGACAGAAAGCATCTTTGCGAACTCACCAATACATCCATCCGATGCGATTGCATCATCACATCACGTCCGTCCGTCCCTTCCTCTTCTCGCAATCCTACAGGACCCGCAAACCAGCATTGTCCGTGTAGGAAAAGAAAACATCAGCAAACGACTCCTGTTCGTCGTTACTCGCAAGAACCCCTCCATAGAAACTTCATACGCATTGGAAGATTTGCGACAGGATCCTTGTACATCAATCAACGAAACATCCGAACATCAGATCGCAGTAATATTTGTGCCGGTGGAGTTCGTAAGACAATGTGTGGAGGAGTGCACTGACATCATCTGCATGAAATCCCTGTGTCGCATCACCACCCCTTTCATGCCTCGCGTACCCTTCTGCTCGCTAAATAAAGTGCCTTGGCCAAGGAGAGAACAGGAGGGTATCTGTCTCATGTGGCTAACGGACGATGGTTGAGAAACCTCTCGAAAGTTCAGATGTTTATGCTCCGTACCTTTTGTACCCAAAACAAGTCTATTCCATCAGAGCGTCTGTATCATAGGTACCAAGATTAAGCAGAAAAGTTTGTATACCGAGGCTTATGAACAATGCCATTCTGCTTTGGGGGACGACTTGCGAAAGAACTTTGCTTTGCGAAGCTGCGAGACTGTCTGATGTTATGTCGCCACTCGTAAATATTGTGTGCGTTGGAAAGCTTGCCGTCCGGTCTTGATTTGCGATGGCATGACTCTATGTTGACCACTTCTTGTTCTCGCTTCGCTTCGCTTTACTGATATATAAACTTGTTCTCTCCTGCTAGTGGCGTGGATCCGCTATACTTCCGCTCATTTCTCGACAGTCATTTCCAATAAACCGGTCTCTTTGAGCTTAGTCTCAGGCTTCACTTTGTGAACATACCATCTTTTTATAAGCTCAACCTAACTTCAAAATGCACTACCAATTCCTCACTCTGGCGTTTGCTACCCTTACTCTCGGGCACGGTATCGTCACCAACCCAGTTGCACGGAAGGCAGGCGCTGCGATGAAAGCTGTTTGCGGGCAACAAGTAACCAACAACCTGCAATCAAACGAGTACGGCAACATTGAACAGCTTATACAAATTGGAGCCTCGCAAAGTGACTTTAGCGCAGCGGCTTGCGACGTCTCCCTCTGCAAGGGTGAGACATTCGAGGACAATAGCAATAATGTCCAGCAATTCACACCGGGTCAAGTCGTTCCTATCACTGTCGATATTCAAGCAAAACACACTGGTACTGCCAATGTGTCAGTGGTGGATACGGCGACGAACAAGATGATTGGCAACCAACTTGTCTACTTCCCTGTCTACGCAAGTACTTCTACGGACATTCCGAAGAATCAAACGCAGTTCAGCATCACGATGCCGGATGTTTCATCACAGTGTGGTACCGCTGGCGCTTGTGTTGTACAATGGTGGTGGAATTCGAAGGAGGCGTCTCAGACATACATGAGCTGTGTGGACTTTACAATGTAAACGGAAACGAGGACGGGATACGCGAGTCTTGTACATAAGTTTTCCAAAGGGGCCCTCCGGCTAGGGACAAGCATCATTTATTACTTTCTCCTCGATCTTATATTGCTGTATATAATTGTGGGAGGTCACCGGTTATCTGGATAATAGAAGGCGTTACAGGCTGTAAAAGACAGAACTAATGTTTTTAGTGGAAATGCTAGTAGAAAGCAATAAATTTGTTTTTGACGCACTGGCGCTCATCTGCTGTTTACAAGATTGGTGCTTGGTAAGTATCTCTTAAAGGACCCCCATAACCCATAGAGATACGAATTCAAGTGAAAGACTTATCAGCTAATCTAGCCTGAACAACTTGCTGAGATTGGTAATTAAGTTAAAAGGACCTTTTCATAAAGAGGACCCAACGAGATGAAATTAAATCAATATTGGCTACTTGCTTGATCTGACCCTGATAGTTGACAGAGTCCAATGCATGGATGGGTGACCTTGAACTAGTAACAATATCGGGCCTCAAGCGGAGTACAGATACACTTGGATAATGCACTTTGCGGCCGTCTTAATGAGAGGAGGTTGATTCAGCATATTGTCAACGTATTCTCCGAATTGTCCGAAGTGACAAACAGGATCTACCTTCCTTCAGTATTCCATACGTTGTATTCCGTGGCATGTGGTTGACAACTGTCACTCCCAGAATACAAGATTGGGAGCCTTCATTCGTCGAAACTAGATGAAGCTCCCTTCAGGTGCTGGGAGTAGTTAAGTCTTGATTGCTGAATCTGTGGGAGGATTGCAGGAGAAAAGCAAGATTCCCAAGTTACACTGACCAGACTTTCTATTAGGTAGGAGAATAACGCTAATTGTGCGAAGCTTCGGAAGAACATAAGGGTAATGGAGTGAGTAAACTGAAGATGTTGGACGTGTCGAGACGGAATTGAAGTTGATAGATACTTTTAGGCTTCGAGCGGCGGGGTGGCTTTATCCACGCTACTGTAGCTGTTTTAATCCCCGTCCAGCCCTTCACTCCAGTCTCCTCTCCTCCAAACCATTGCGAAATTATTGATCTTGGTGAGCCACGTCACCCAAGCCTTCTATTCTATTCTGCTTTATGAAACGCTCTAAATAGACCATGCACCAACAGAACGCTACACTTGATCGGCAGCTTGGCTAAGCACCATTGCCAGTCCCCAAGAAGGCGAAGAGAAGACAACTCTGGTCACGAAAGGCAGAAATATACAGATATCTTTATTGTCAACGCACGTCTAAGTTGCATCCAACCTGGAAGGATTCGTTCTCGAGCAAATTCGGCTTCCTTGAGTCCTTGACCCACCTCATAGCCCATCCACCTCCTCTGACATTTCTTAGAAGGTATTGGCAAACATTTTTCACATATTTTCGTTCTCAAGCACTTCCCACCCCTTACTTTTTACGCTACAGAACATAGCCGTTCTAGAAGATATGGTCTAAGTCATCACCGCTCAGCATGATACAGTATTCTGAATCATCGAGGATGACTATGGTCGATAGGTAGATTGACAAATACGGCAGTGTTGAGTGTGGCTCTTGTTCTCTGCTTTGTTGACTGTCCTTTTCATGGATTTTTTTGAGTTCCCTGCCTTATTCATACACCCTCTTTGTCTCAACTTCATAGCAACTGCTCAAGTTACGACGTAGAAGTCTTATTTCATGTTATGCTCAACTATTGAATACCTTTCTTATTTGTCTTTATACTTTTAGTTTGGATAGTGCAAGATCAAGGCTTCACGCTTCACGCTTCACGCTTCATGCCTCAACATCTAGAAAGCAACGACTAGCTTGGGCCTATAACGATTTTGGTAAGCTATTTAGGATTTTTAGACATTAAATCCAGAAAGCAAAACGACCGCATAGTTTGCAAAAGAACATCCCGGAAATCCCTATCAAACCCCTTTTTTGTATCCCGTTCCCAACTTTTGATCACATCATTCCCCCAATTTCAAACCAGCTTGTTTTACTTCACAGCAAGGTGACGAGTGAAGGGGAATCTAAACATAGGCTGTTGCAAGTCTCTGCTGGTGATATTGAAGAGCGGTGATGCTGTCATACTCCGAAGGATGCTTCTCGCTCACAAACTGCTCCATAGGACCTACGTTCGCATGCCGATCGGCCTTCATGAAATAGGCATTCGAAAACCTAGTTGGAATTACTCCCTCTTGGAGATTCTTCATATGTGGAGGTATTGTTACTTGATGAACCCCCGCCTTCACAATCCCATTCGTCCATCGTTGAAATGTCTCGCTAATGTTGATGACCATTTCATACGGTGACTCTCTAGGAATTGGCACGAAAGACCCGTCACATTTTACCCGGTCTTGCATCTCCAAGCCGCCATTGTCATCCTGGAAAAGGCAGGTGATGACACCAAGGTCTGTGTGTGGCCAAATTCTGCTGACATCACCATTCTTGAGCTGCTTCAGGTCAATCTCTGGGTAATGGTTTATGCGAACTTCGCTGGCGCCTCCAAGGCATTTGTTGGTGAATGATCCATGAGGAACCTTCAAGCCAAGTTCGAGTGCTTGTAAAATTTGAAGGCCAACCTTTTCAAGTGCCAGGTAGTAGGACTCCATGAAGGCCCGAAAGCCAGGCAAGTCGACTTCATCTGGCCAACGGTTTGGGAAAGCGATATCTGCGGGAGATCCTTGGTCAAAGTGCTCCTAAAATTTCACTTTAGTAAAATGGTGATGCAAGTTGGAGATCGCAAATCATACCCGAGCGTCAGAGAGCTTGGCTTTAGTATCTTTCTCTCCTATTCCAGTACGATAAAGTTTCGCACTTCTCTCGGCACCTATGCAACTCCAACCACGTTGTGGATCCGGACCAGCTGGATTTTGCATCTTTTGCTTGACTTCCGTGGAAATCTTAAAGAACTCTCTACCCTACGACAAGTGTCAGATTTATCTTTTGAAGGAGTATAAATTGGTCACGTTACATATCTGAAGAGCTCTTCTACCATCTGCTCAGGTACACCATGGTTGACGAGTTTCACAAAGCCATGCTGAATGCAGCTCTTCACCAATGCATCTGCGAACTCAGCGCGTTGAGCTAAAGAGCCAGATATGTAAAGCGAAGTGTCCAGGACTGGAACAGCCATTTTGTAAATTATAGAAAGTCAAGTCTGCCGAAGGAAAACTTTGGGGGGCCTGAGGGCATTGATATACTGTTCAAATCTCATGAATTATGCTGCTCATTGCCCGCAAAAGCAAAGCACAATGCAAATTTCGCATTCAGAAAAAGGAAGGCGGCATGAGAAAGCTCTCGCATCTCTGCACACGACCCGTAAGTGCAGATTCTTCCACCAGCTGAACAATCTTCAAGTCAATACTCTGGCCCAGTCTAGATTAGATATGCAGATCTGAATCGCCTCTACTCCGGAGACAAGCATAAAGTATCCGGACGTATGATATTTCGTAGGCTTGCTGCTATCTCTCAAGTCAGCTGTTCACTGCACGTTTGTTTGCCCATGTTGTAATTACGGTCCAAGGTCCCCTATTCCGCAGACTGGCGTGCTAGGATTGGTTGTCATTGCATGTTTCGCTGACAACTTGTATGTGTCCGCGAACCGGATCAATGGAACTCCGGACATGAGCTCTAATTAGCTTTATGGCGTACTCATCCTTAGTCCAGCATATCATTTATTCCCGAGTTTGGGGATAGAGGCAGGCGTGAAAACGGAAAGGATAGTTTTGCCTCAATTTCCGCGACGTCGAGTGTACCGAGTGCAAGCATCCGACACAAGGATTATCGATGGCGGCACATGTCGACCACCTGACTATTTTCATTTCTTTTGTTTAGAACGTCATTGACCCCGGTTCTCGGGTGAGGCCGTGGCAGATGAAATTCCAGTTAGTTGTGAGATTTGTTTAAGCGAGCACTCACTAGCAGCCCGTCGAGTGCTTCTTTTTTTTCCCCCAAAAACAAACGTTAATACAATTGAACTATACATTAGGGGAAAATGTTGCCTTGCGCTAGGATAACGGAGCATGAGAATAAGTCTTAGTTACCAATTCTCTATTCCGACATCGCTCTACAAAATACCTCCAAAGGTATCTCAACAGTCACACGGTACCTGCATCAGGCGAAAACAGAAGATTCCCGATTGTCACACCGCTTCCTATATTCACAGGACAAATGATCGGCAGAATTCCTTCTCCCCAAACCAATCTATCACCATTAATTGGCTAGAAATACAACTAGCACTCCCGTTCAGACAATTGTCGGATCCCAGGACATGGGAACTCGGTTCCGTTGCACAGCATACGATAAAGTCCAACGTCCACTAGAAAATACGACAACATAATAGGAGGCAGCGGCCCGCACGGCGCCATCATGTCATTGACAGAAGTGTTACACGGCATGCCGCATGCCTTGTGCTGTGTACTGGACACGGCAGTGCTCGTGCTTGTATTGTAATCTGTGTTGTAGCTTGGTATCTCGGAAACGGGCCGGTTGACACTTCAGTCTTTGTTCATCCTTCTCATTAGAAGTGATATGGGTGTTCCGTTACACCGGGTTCAAAGGAGAAGTCTCCGCCATTGTACATGATTTGTATTACATTAAGTTTGTATCTGTTACACGATCGAGATCGATCTGTATTCACACGTGTTACTACTTCCGAAAAGTCTCGGATAAGTAAATACGATAGTAACCTCTTCCAAAATCGCCGGTTCTATGCGATACTAGGACGTTGCATTATGCTCCCGGAGCAGAAAAACGACAAAGAAAACAAGAAAACAAGAATCTTAGTGTACTGCGTTCTCCTCTATTGTTGGACTTGATATTTTGTAGATTCTTGAACTCTAGATAAGGTAGAAGCAAAACTAGCAAAACCAACACATATACAACACAGCACCTTATATTTCCGCTAGAACTCTCCCACCTCAGCTACTTGATCCTATTACCAATTAAATTTGGGAATTGTGTTGCTCATAGTCAACAAAACTTGCTTTATCTATTACCCAGAGCTATGCAGTAACAAGTACGGTATTACAATATATTCAATTAATTTAATGTGTGCACTAAATGTACCAACATCTACCAAACCTCTCACACTCCTCCAAAACAATTTACTCAGTGTACAAACATCCAACAGGCTCCGTCGTCTCAATAGCAAGAGCAGTGATTGCAGTGCAGTTACAATTACCAGCCGGGTTCTCAATACCAACAGAAACCCAAATGGACCAAGCACCATCGATACTATTAGGGCATGCAATCAAACCCGCACTATCGAATACAAGACTTCCATTCGTAAGAGCAAATCCCGTACGTTCAGCATACCGTGGAGCCGGTTGAGCACCAGTCGTATATCCGAGCTTTCCTTGACCTAAACGAAATCCATCAAATTAGTTCACAAGCCTTTCCCCCAAAACAACGTCTGTAAGTCTAAATAAGGAATAAAGAAATAAACATACCCATTCCCGAGCGGTCAACAAATAACTGCTGCGGTGTAGCACTAGCGGCATACAAATAAAGTCCACCATCCTGAAGATAAAAAGTCGCGAAATTCTCATCTTCCTCATCGCATGACGCTCCTTGATCTGGTAATCCGACAAATATGGAACTTTTTGCCGCGCTGAAACTGGATCCTTGGACGCCGGTGCCGGTTCTAAGTGCTGTGAGTCCGAAGTATGCGGGGTCTGTAGCTACTGGGAGTTCGGGTACTGGTGCCGGGGCTGATGCTACGAGGACAGTGAGGGTTGTGAGGAAGGTTAGGGTGGTGAATTGCATTTTGAGGTTTGTTTTTTTTTTGGTTGATGATGGTTTTGGGAGGGGCGATGGGTTATTATGTTGGGTTAGATTTGTTACTTGGGGTCGTGAAGGTGGTTTATTAAGTTGTAGTTAGGATATGTAGATATGGAGGTAATGTTTGAATGAGTGAGTGATTGAACATTTGGATGGACTTCCTCTCTATATATGAAAATATACGAGCCGCCTGACGTTCATCTCATAGTTGAAGTGATCGCTGCTGCTGCCCCGCTTCGTGAAATATGGGGCTCTTGCCACTTGGCTCTTGGCTCTTGGTACCACTAAGTGCCCGTACTTTTGTAGCTTTTTCGTATTCTTGTATTTTTGTACGCCTGAGCGTTGCCAACACACAGAGCTAGTTAATACGAAAGGCTTGTTCGGTTCTTCATGAGGCTGATACCAGTGCCGAAGGATTGTTGTTATGTAATTCTGCAAGCTTCTGTTTGGTGTATGGCTCGGTAATGGGAAAGCTTTGAAGTGTAAAATACCTTCGTGATTAAGGTTAATGAAGATGGGTTAAGGTTGTTGTGTTGCGCGAATTTTACGAGGGTCCGGTAGTTATTCTTAGAAGGATTAAGGAGTTCTACCTGTTTTTAAATCATAAGTTAAGTTGTAAATATGAGGAGTGGTACCTTTTACTTGAAGGTGTTTTC
>JAJONI010001112.1:0-14757 GCA_022190145.1 Pezicula rhizophila
AAAAAATTATATAATCATATGTAAATAAGTTTCAACTCTGAGGTGTATTATGCTATTAGCTACGTAATATGTACTATCTTATACAGGATGTTTTACCGTTTCTATCATGCTAGATGATACCTGCAGATTATAGATAATAGCTGCAGGTCGCAGATGAACCTAGCGATGAATAAGCGTGTAGACAGATGAGCACATGAGTAGATAAACATAGTTCAATGAACGTGTAGCACTCTATCTTTAAACAAGAAAGAAATTTTTGACTAAGAAGTTAAGAACCTAGTTATTTCACCTACTAACACGGTTTGACTACTTACTAATCTTTAGAATCACCTACAACTTTAGCATGGTTCTACTTTGGAAATGTGCAGGATAGCTCAAAATTATTGCAAGGACTGTACTTGGTGTCTTTGTGTAGCTAATCAAAGTTTTGTAGAGACATTGTAGGGGGGATATTTAAACTACTTAACCTCTCTGCTTTTTCTGAAGAGATGCTTCATCTTTATTTATACATTTGAGGTCGAGATAAGGCTTGCTCTGGATGAAGCTCGAGACGATGGAAAGGGGTTATAGAAGATGCCTAACTACTCAGTTGCTGAGTTGTTTTGGCTTTGGAATGAGGTGCTGATGACGAAAGGTGTATGAACTTAAATGGAAGTTCCATATTTCACAACCTTAGTTTTCTCTTCAATTTAGCATTAACGATGGAACAGTGATCATGGGCTTTAATTAGCGAATTGAAATTCTGTCTATAAACAACCCATGAAATATATGCCACATGTACGATTATATTTAGCTCAGGGCATCTTTTGCCACAGAGAAAATAGGTACATGACCCACTTTGAAGGTTGAATTCTCTTGGCTCGATTTCATTCTGGCCACCGATGACTCGATGGAACTGCCAGCAGCTGATGCCATGAACCTTTTAAGAGTGACACCCTTCAACCAAATTGATTTTTATTCACCTTGGAAGGGCTCCACCCCTTCTTCAAACACTTGGAAACCTCCTAAGCTTCAACCGTTCGACAAAGGCATACCCCAATCCCAAAAATTTGCAAAGTTCAGACCATCTCTCCTCCACAGCGTGGTCACGCTCTCTCATGACCATTTTGAGCATGTTTCCGTGGTGTACGGTAGCACCGCTGGGTAAAGTCTCCAGGGGGTCCTCGCTACACTCTGGGCTATTCTTTGGCCTCAAGAGATCTAGGAGGCCAAGCCAGCTGCGGGTGCAAGATTGTGGTCTAGGCTCATGAGACGAAAAATCCTCTTTCGTCTCCAGTGGAAGAATGAATTTTGCATTTGGGTGCTGAGATGACACCTTTGCATATTCCTCGGAAGACTGCAAGGTCGTGAAGGTATCGGGTCTTCTAAAGTCGGAGGCTCCCTCAAGCGAGTGAAACGAAGTGGTGGTGTTTAGGTCTTGGAATGGGACATGCGTGTATCCCAAAAGCTTGAGTGCTTTGCTCATGCTCGCAGTTCCCATTTCATTTTCCCCTAGAATGAATATTTGGGAACATGGCTCTGGTTGTGTCGAGGGAGAGTGGATCTTCTTCGACCAACAAAGGGGTGTGGCGGATAGGAGAAGTAGGAGACTGGTTCTTGTGGGGAAAAACATGATGATGAAGAAAGTTAGAAAACAAAAAAAAGGTGAGTTGAAAATGGGAAAGAGTGGCAGAGTTAAGCTTTAGTTACAAGAGTCAAGAGTTCAAGAGTTCAAGAGGGGGGATCCCAAAGTCTTAAGTACCGTAGCAAAGCAAATCTATTTCCATTCTCTAAGGTGATCCACCGTCTGTAAACTTGGGAGATTGAAGATTCGCAAGCGACAGAGATGCGTAACATACGGGGTTCGGGTCGGGATAGGAACTGTGGTTCCCTCTGGACCGTGCTCCTGGTGGACCATCTCCCCAAAGGTATTATTCATTGTCGTCGAGGCTATGATAGCGAGTTAATAGAGCTGGAATCGGGAGGTTGGCTGTTTACGAGAATACGACGAAGGGGTTGTTGCGGATATGACAAGGCTAAGGTAGATCAAGATCCGATGGTGGAAGTGAAGCAGCAGAAGGGAAGCAGCAGCAGGAGTGACGAGGCACGTGCCTGAAGAAGGCGGAGGACCTCGAGTATCTAGAAGTAGGTAGGTGGATCTTGAATCATGTTGGTCTGAGGGACTATTGAAGTGAAGATTTATTATTGTTCCTGAAGGAATATCTTCAGGATAATAAATAAGAAATAATAATGGATGGCTTGCTTTTCCCTCCTTTATTCTTTTTCCCCTTTCTCCTTTCCCCTTCCCCCTTCCCCCTTCTTCCCCTTTATTTCCGCGGGTCGTAGTGTGCGTGCCCTCTAAGCGATGTTTCAGCGGCTCCTACAGTGCTGTACCACAGTACCACAGTACCACTACACTACAGTCAGTACCACCAGAACGTCCCTGCTCGGTTAGTCAGCCCGAAAGACTTCAACTGCAACGTCAACTTTATTTATTAGTACAACCCTCTTATTCCATGCCAACGGCTAAATACGATATAGTGTCTACCTCACAAGACTAGGTAATCCCCTTCAATCCTCCCTGTTAGCAAACCGCCCCTGCCATAAATTCATATGGAAGATCCTGCCTTCATCTGTTCAGACGACCGGCATTTTATTTCCTCTCTTACACACACCAAAAATGACCTGTTCCTGTCTTCTGGGACCACGAAGCTGTCGGAATATCAATCTAAAGATCCCAATAGAGCACTTTTCCCGCTGGCGACGACACAAGCGCCAGCTAGAGCAACTGCACGGATGGGGAGGGGGGTTCCTGGGGTTCCTGGGGTTCAGGAAACCATTGCCGTGGAGCCTGAATATAACCTTAAGAGTCAAAGGGCATAAACCCCTAATATCCTCCTCAAACTTTCATACCCCGCTAGCCATCTCTTAAGCAGCGGATGCTGTTCTGGCCATACCGCGAGCCTGAATTCTAATTTATATTTGATGTACTCCACACATCTTGATCTCGGGAAGGCTCCCGTATAGTACCTCGATAGTTGCATTGTTAATGGAAGATTTCTCGTTGGTTCGTGTAATTGCACAAGGCTTATATTCTATATACAATGCCAGCTTGTCACATGGCCTCCATTATGAACCTCGTACCAACAATCCTCCTTCATTTTATCCGAATGTGACTTTTGCACGCGTTTGCCGCCATGGATGAGTTTTATCCTGTCAGCCTGTCAATATAAGTATCCCTAACCGCTGTTTTGGGGTTCTCCTTAAGTTTCTCCCGTACTGATAATATCTGCGAGTGCAGGCAGTAATCGTCATGAGGGTCAACACTCTCTTCAGTGGCATCTTTGTCACCGCCTCTTGTAAGTTGGAGGATGCCTGCTCCTTTAGTTGCAAGTCCGCCTCTGCTAATAAGGCCTAGTTCTTTATGGCGTCTCTGCACAAGACTTTGCTGCTTCCAAGGGCTACTACACGGAACCCAATACGGGGATCACTTTCTGGACCACATACATGTCAAATGGCAATATAACGGGAGATGGAGAATTCTCCACGGTCTCTTGGGGAGGTTATCAGTTCGGAATAGCTTTACCACCGAGCGCCACAACTGTCGATGAGTATGATTACATAGGCATGATTGTGAGTTGTTCTAGATTTCAATGCTATATGTAACTAATTCAAACACAGGTGGGCTCAACACCGAATGGGACCGGTTGGTCTGGAGTTGTTCATGGTAACAATATTGGGGCTTCAATGAGTAATCATCTCATGTTGCTGGCTTGGCCGTACAATGGAGAGATTTTGACTTCGTTCCGTTATGCTCCGTATGCAATTCCTTTCGTATGTTCAGTATACACCATTGTCTGACCAATACAACGCAGTGCTTATGCGGATCCTCTATTTTACACCGGATCTGCTACTCTCACCCAGCTACACACGGAGATCAATGCGACCAACTGGATGCTAATCTATCACTGCCAGAACTGTTACAAATATGATCAACCAGGACAGACTGCAAATAATATGTCAACAACAACAGGTTCGTAAATCTGTTCTACTTTTATCCTGTTCTTTGTTGTCTCGGGTGCTATGCCATTTCTTGAAATTTCCATATGGCCCAGGCATACCTCGCTACTCATAGCCGTGTCTTAGTTATCCCAAAACTCTCTAAAAGAAGCACTGCTAATATGAAAAAGGACACTTTGAAAATGGCTGGGCTCAAAGTTACATACCTGTAGATGAGTACGCAATGCATCTCAAGTGCAGTGGTTGAAAGTCATGAAATACTGGTACTAACTCTGCAACTATTTTTTAGTCCGTCCAACCCGAATTCCGACATCGTCCAGCATAACAATGGCATGGGCGAATACTCAATTGCCGTTGCTTCTGCCACTCAATCTTCATATTCCCAGTGGGCCTCACTCACAGCAACTCATACCAATACAGCAACGGGGACCGCCACCGCTAGTGCTACTTCCTATTCCTCAACACCCGTACCAACGGGTACGACCTATGATTACATTATTGTTGGTGGTGGAGCTGGTGGTATTCCCATGGCAGACAAGTTGAGCGCTTCTGGCAAATCGGTCCTACTAATTGAGAAAGGGCCAGCCTCTTCAGCCAGATGGGGTGGAAGTAAGTATCACTCTTCTTGATTTTTGACTCTATTGATGACTGTCTCGAAGCGCTCCGTCCGGATTCCGGGTGGCTTGATGGCACAAATCTTACCTGGATTGATGTTCCAGGCCTTTGCAACAGGATCTGGCAACCTGGAGGATCAGTTGGCGTCGCTTGTGCAGACACAGATCAAATGGCCGGATGTATTTTGGGTGGAGGGTAGGTTCTATTTCCTTTCTCCTATCTTGAGCACAAGCTTTACCTTGAATATCTGCATAGAGTGAGCTATCTAGATCAAGCGGGCAACTCGGGTTAAGCGAGTTACTCAGGTTAAGTGACTTACCCAGACTAAGTAAGTAACTTAGAACTGTGATTTTAGACTCTTAGATATGCTATATGACCACGTAGCAGGGACTATATTAAACAGGACATGTCTCGGCTTCTGTAGGATATAACATTAGATAGAGACTTACATAAAAGTGAAGGACCGCAGTCAACGCCGGCTTATGGTGGAATGTAAGTAACAATTTCACGCTACTTATAGGTATAGCGAGCTAATTTCTGCTATAGCCACATCCTGCGGACTGGGACGTGAATTTCCCTGCTGGATGGCAGTCCGCAGATATGGCAACAGCATCCGCTCGCGTATTCTCAAGGATACCAGGAACCGATCATCCGTCGCTGGATGGCCAACTCTACCTCCAAGATGGATTCGAGGTCGTGAGCGCGGGTCTCACAAATGCAGGCTGGACAAGTGTAACCGCAAATAATGTTCCTAGCCAGAAAAACAGGACTTATGCTCATACTCCTTATATGTCGTCTCATGGTGAGCGAGGAGGCCCTTTGGCGACTTATCTCGTAACTGCAAATGGCAGGTCCAATTTCCACATGTGGCTCAACACCAGTGTTAAGAGGGTCGTCAGAGATTCCGGACATGCAACTGGCCTTGAGGTTGAGGCATACAATAATGGAGGCTATGCAGGAACAGTCAACCTCACTTCCGTCACTGGACGTGTTATCTTGTCTGCTGGGACATTTGGAACCGCAAAAATCCTCTTCAGAAGTGGTATAGGCCCGACAGAGTATGTATTTTAGAGAATGCCGCCTCTTCTTGGAACAAACAATACTGACTTCGCTATTCAACAGTCAGCTCGACATTGTCCAGCAAAGTACAGATGGCCCTACAATGATTAACTCGAGTTACTGGATCGATATCCCCGTGGGCTATAACCTTGATGACCATTTAAATGTGCAGTACCAACTCCTCTGTAGTGTATAGCATCACTAACCAGGTTTAGACGAACCTTGTAGTATGTCTTCGGTTCATTGTCTCCTCACCTCCGATTCTAACTATGCTTGCCCTTATGCACTCTATTCAATCCCTCAAGTACCCCCAAAACACCGAATTTTACTCCTCTTTGTCCCGAAAGTTCGCTATATTAAGATATGCTGACTCCCCGAAAGATATCACACCCAAATGTTACTTACTATGATTGGCTAGCTGCGTGGGATACTCCCATTGAAACAGATGCATCCGAATACCTAGGTAAGCGAGACCGAAGTTTTAACTATCAATAAGTCACTGACACAGACCAGCAAAACGAATTGGGCCTTTCGCCCAAGCAGCACCTAATATTGGTCCCATGTTCTGGGAGGAAATTACATGCGCCGATGGTATTGTGAGGCAACTCCAGTACACTGCTCGAGTAGAAGGGTCGGAGGGCGAAGCCAACGGCGGTAAGTCGATACCATACTCTGATATTCTTGTCGCATTACCCAACATCTAATCCGCTGCAGACACCATGACCTTGTCTCAATACCTAGGACGTGGTGCAACCTCAAGAGGACGAACAACAATTGGATTGGGTTTGAATATGGTTGTATCTACACTGCCTTGGCTTCAGAATGACTACGATACAGAGGCAGTTGTTACTTCCATTGAGCACGTCATGGCTGCTTTGAATACAGTCAAGAACTTGACGTTTCTTCAACCTGCGGCTGGTGTCTCTGCTGCTGACTACGTAGCAGCTGTAGGTTGAACTATTCCCTGGGCCAACATAGCCAGCACTAATGGACTACTAGATGCCCCTTACCTACGCTAACATTGGAGACCGAAGATCCAACCACGTATGTACAAAGACATCCTAAAAGCTCCAATAATGACTCGTATCCTTTCTAGTGGCTCGGTACTGCAAAGCTTGGAACCGATGACGGTCGTCATGGAGGAAGTGCTGTAGTGGATCTTAACACCAAGGTGTACGGCACTGACAACATCTTCGTTGTAGATGCTAGTATCTTCCCAGGGATGCCATCTACCAACCCATCTGCTCTGATTGTTACTGCCGCAGAGCATGCTTCAGACAAGGTCCTAGCTCTTGCTGCTAACACTGCAGTCCCTCAGTACGGGCAATGCGGAGGTCTCTATTATGATGGCTCCAGTGCTTGCGTTGGTGAGTACTATCGTCCGTATCAGAGACAGGCCTTCACAAACTGACTTGGACTAGCGCCGTACAAATGTATGTACGGAAATTCTTATTATTATCAGGTCAGTGTTATATATCCCGTTCCCCAAATAATGGCTGATTGAAATTGTGTTACAGTGTCTCTGAGACCGGATTTGTTATGAGAGCTCGTAGTTACCATTTCTTTCTTCTGTATATATTTGAAATCATCATGAGGCAGCTTGACCTTCCTGCGTTTGTACATAGTCAATTCACGAGAAATATGCTAGGACCTACAAGGTTTTGTATTGAATTGTTCAAGCAAGTGAGTGACTCAAATAAGGGAAGTAAGTAAAGGACGTTATTCTCCTATGTGCATGTTGTTTTAACTCTTGGGTATGCTGTGTTTTATACGAAACATAATTCAATTTCTACCTTCGTATCATCTGCAGACAGCTGCTGACTGTACTTCGAGTATGAGATGGTTAGGCACGGTGTTCCTTCAGCCAGAAAAAAAAGTTGTCTCCATTCCATACAATTTGATTTATCATCCTTTCCTTCCAAATACTACGGAAGGACACAGATAAAGTTAGTTCTTTTCAGGAGTCAATTCATTCCTACCTCCTCCTACCTACAGTGGAGAGTTTGCAAAGCTTGAGGCGTAGCCACGTGAGCACGCGGGCTGTCAGGAAGGTACAGTACAAGTAGTCGCATTCCAACTGGAGCTAAGGCCATTGAGAGACGAAATTTAATCAAGTTAGGTGGCTTAAAAGTTAAATATAAATATTTTGGGTTAAATTACCACCGACTCGTCACCTCTCAAAGAAGTAGCTTTTCGGGTTCGGCCACAGCCTCTCTCGTACTTCACTACCCAGCTGGGAGGGATCAGACCACCCCGCGGCCTAAGATGCGCGCTGCGTGTGTACTGCAAGCGGATTAGCGGCAACTGATCCTAGCAGCCCATGCTCTTGCAACAACAAAGCCCGTCCCTCTCCTCAGATGTCGTCCACCACCATTGGGTGTCTGTTTCAGAATGCCTCTGCGAGAGACAACTTATATCCCGCCACCTTCGGAGCTTGTTTTATTCTTTACGGCTCAACTTTGAGCACTTTTGGATGAGACTGTAAGCAAGAAAACTCCCGCGGAAAGTGGCGGCGGACAGAAAGGACCAATATGCCGAAGAGCAACGATGCTGCCGGCAAAGAAATCTCGCAGGCAGCCGTTAATGGCAATGGCGCAAATGGGGTTGAGTCAAACGATACACCACCAGACGTCGATGAATTCGGACTACCCATCAAGAAGCGCACGGCTCTAACGCCGGTAACCTACGAGGCCGCTGATGCAGAGGATGATGTTCCTTCTCAAGAGCAGTCTCAGAGCAATGGAGATGCCCCGCAGTCAGCACATCAACGTGTCCCGACTCAACAGCTTCACCCTGCTTCAGATAAGGAGGAATCCGACAGTAGCGATGACGAGTTCAAAGACGCACAGTCAACCCCAAACCCTACAACCCCAAGTCCCGCAACTCCAAATCCAGAACCACAAGAGCCTAGGACACCTGTTCTGGGCGTGGGTTCTGTTAGCAAGGAGGCATCACAACAGACTGCAAAGGTAGCAGAGCTTAATCCTACTACGCTAGAGGCACAACAGCCCATAGACGAGGCACAGGGGAAGAAGGGCCCAGAGAAGGGATCCTCAGGGCCAACATCGGAGTTTACCGGACTGGAGAGGGTGCAGTCCCCAGAGCCTCCCCGAGAAACTACCCGTGAGCCCGCGCATCCTACTGAGGACGATGCGCCAAAATCTGCAAACTCGTCAGATTCCGTAGACTCGATACCAAAACTTCATGACGTGAAGGATATGCCAAGGAAAGAAGACGAGGAGAACGCCAAAGGGCACAAACGTGGACAGGCCAGTGGGCCAAATGGTTCAAGTGGGCAGGTTCTGTCAGAATGGTCCCACCAGCAGCTGACCACCAAGGTCACGAAGGAGGAAGAATCTGAAGAAGACGAATGGCAGACAATGCCTGCATTCGCGCCTTACGATATGTATGATGATGATAACAAGCTCATTGCTCGGGAAGCACACGAGTCTGATGATGAAGCCAACGCATATTCAAGACTAGGTGGTGCAGGAAAGGGTTATACGCGGGTACAATTGGATGAGGATGCCCAGTCTGCGACAAGTCTTGATGAAAATACGCAATATTTGTTCAAGGAAGCTAACGGTACAGGTGCGGGTGAAATGGAAGATGAAGAGCAAAGAGATGCGCTTTCGCAGATGCAGGCCACAAAGGATCTATTGACTGAAGGGCAGAGGGTCGCCTATGTTGGCATGACTCGACTTGTGCTATCGACAATGTTGAAGGAAGCGGAGTCTATTGAAGCTACCAGAGGCAGTAAGAAAGAGGTTCAAATGGCAACAGAAGCCATGAAGATGTGGACCCAGAAGATGATGGTACGGTTATATGCACATATGGACATCAGTACGGATGAGCAAATTATGATAGAACAATTGGCCGAACATGGAGTTGTTCCTTCCGATCTTACGCCCACTTTAATGCAAAATGCCCGCGTCAAGAACCCCATGGCCGAGCAAGACGATGCGTCTTCAGCATCATTGAAATCACCTTTATCACCCCGTACAGAATCATTAGCTTCTACCGACAGAAGTCCAAGGCATTCAATCTCCTCACCCAAATTTTCACAAATGTCTCGCTACAATGATGAAGAGCCTGCACAAACGCCCCCGCCCTATAAAGAGCACGAGGGCGATGACCTCCCACAGGTTCGAACACCTTCTCAGCTCCCAAGGACTCAAAACATCGATATTGACCTTCGTTGGACTGTACTTTGTGACTTATTTCTAACCCTCATTGCTGATTCGGTCTATGATGCCCGATCGCGTGTTTTACTCGAGAAAGTTGGCCAGAATATGGATGTTTCTTGGCTTGAGATTTGTCGTTTCGAAAAAAGGGTAACAGATGCACTGGAAATGCAGCAGGCTGCCGAGAAGGAGAATTGGAACGAAGATGAGCACAAAGAGAACCGGAGGAAGATGGCCCTCAAGAAACGGTATATTATGATGGGTCTTGCTACTGTGGGTGGAAGTCTAGTAATTGGACTTTCCGCAGGGCTCCTTGCTCCTGTGATCGGTGCTGGACTTGCAGCAGGATTCACCACCATAGGTGTTGCTGGAACCAGTGGTTTCTTGGCTGGTACTGCAGGAGCTGCCATCATCACAACCAGTGCTTCTGCAGCTGGCGGAATCATTGCTATAAAGGCTGCAAATCGAAGAACAGGCGCCGTGAAGACCTTTGAGTACAGGCCTCTTCATAACAACAAGCGAGTCAACCTAATTGTTACTGTTTCTGGATGGATGACAGGAAAGGTCGACGATGTGCGGTTGCCGTACAGCACAGTGGATCCAGTTATGGGGGATATTTATTCGGTACTTTGGGAGCCCGAAATGCTTCAAAGTATGGGAGACACCATCAATATTTTAGCAACAGAAGTAAGTTGCTAGCAGTGCTAGGTCCGCATGACTCCGTACTGACTTGAATAGGCATTGACTCAAGGTCTCCAACAAGTTCTTGGAAGCACTCTCCTCATTGGTTTGATGGCCGCTCTACAGTTGCCTGTTGTTCTATCTAAGCTTGCTTACCTTATTGACAATCCGTGGACCGTATCACTCGACCGTGCCAACTCTGCTGGTCTTATCCTTGCAGACTCTCTTATCGATCGCAATCTGGGAACACGACCGATCACCTTCGTAGGATATTCTCTAGGCTCCAGAGTCATATTCTCTTGTCTGAAAGAACTTGCTCGAAAAGGAGCATTCGGACTAGTGCAGAATGTTTATTTATTTGGTTCCCCCGTTGTTGCCAAGAAAGACGAATATTTGAAGGCAAGATCGGTTGTAGCCGGACGCTTTGTCAATGGATATGCCAGGAACGACTGGATTCTGGGCTACCTTTTCCGCCTCACAAGTGGAGGAATAAGCCGTGTAGCAGGCCTGGCACCTGTACAAGGCATTGCGAATCTCGAGAATGTTGATGTGACAGATTTGGTACCTGGCCATATGGCGTACCGTGCAGCAATGCCTAAATTGTTAAGAGAGGTTGGGTGGTCAGTTGAGAGTGATGAGTTCACTGAGATCGAGGATCCTGACCCAGAGAATCATCAAGCCCGGCAACGCGAGCTCATTAATGAAATAGAAGAGGCCCGCAAGGAATTCGAGAAGAAGGAGAAGGAAGGAAAAGGTGGCAAGTTTGGCTTTTTCAGCCGGAAAAAGAAGGCCGTTGTTGACCGCAAAGAGTGGGAAACTTATGAAGAGTCAAAGGGCGAGTCAGCCGCGGCGCCGTATGGGGCTACTGAGGATGCAAATGGGAACAATCACGGTGTTCTATTCGACGTGGACGCCATTCGAGCTCAGTTAGCAAATCACCAAGAGGAAGAGTTAGAGGTCAAGGAACTCAAGTCAACATTGCCCCCCATGAAGCTGGACTTGGCGGCTCCTACTCCGTCCGCAATATCGCCGAGGTTGCCATTAAGAGAGTCGCAGAGCTACGATGCAGGTCTGAAGGTCCACGATTATAGCCGCCCTCAGTCGCGAGCAACATCACCGCGTCTGTCAAGTAGTGACTATGCACCCGCATACTCACCAGGCCCAAAGTATCCAAACTACGGTTATGAGGCGGAGGAGGAGGAGGAGTTGCAGATGACTTTTGACACTTCCTACCACTCCCCACCGCGTTCATCCCGAACTTCTTTCACCGCGCCTCCGCCGCTACAGCCTTCGCCCATGGCTGACACTCCAGCGATAGCTTCCGATGTCCAACGGCCAGGTTTGAAGAGCTCAACGAGTATGCCTACCGCTACGTCCCCGGCCATACCAACCATTAATTTTGATCATAATGCATGGGCAGACGAAGATGAGGATTTCGGAAAGGAGAAGGAGATTGAGATGACGTTTGCGTAGATAACTAAGTAGGGACACTTTTTTTTTCTTCTTCAGATTCTTGGTAAGTATGCTTCGTGAATAGTTGCATCACGTCAAGTGAATTGCATATATTTTTGCGGTTGGGTGTTCATAGGGTCATTTTATTCTAATTGCATCGTTTGCGACCGGAGGGGAGACAAGGCACGGCGTTTATCAGTGTATACATATATGCTTTTGGAAAGGCGCTTCCGCCACGATACAATTATGGCAATGCCCAAAATTTGCCGATCACTTGCAGAGCCCCGATATTTGACATGAAACGTATAGTCGATTGAGCCTAGTGCTTATTTGTTTTTTTTTTTAAAAAAAATATCTACGACCATGTTTGCAGTAGACCAGTAGAGTCGCAGAGACGTAGGAGTGTAGGAAGGAAGCGAGTGAGCACTACTGTACCTCGTTCTTGGCAAGCACACAGCCGCCGCCGCTGTAAAATAGTATCCTATCCTATCCAACTGCGACAATAATAAGTAGTACTGTATGTACTGTAGTAGTAGGTCCACCTCACGCCTACCACCACCACCACGCCTACTGTACCACCACGCCTTGGACCCCAACTCCCAACTCCCAACTCCCAAGACCCAAGACCCGAAACCTAATGCGGCCAACCTGGGCGTACTGGAACAGTTGATCCCGCAGACAGTGCAGTACAATCGTCCAATTGAAATGGATTTGGGAGCGAATTAACGATGTCCACGCCGCATGCGCCTAGTCTAGCGTCTCTCCTTTCTGGCGTGCTGATACAACCAACTAAGCCAACTAACTCTCTCTCTCTCATCTGCAGCCTCGCTGTGCCCTCATAGGCGTAGGCGTAGGCGCAGCAAAGCGCTGACCTGAGATGTGCGATGTGGAAGGGGAAAGGTAGTGGTTTGCAACGTGAGATAGATGTCATCAGCATAGTACATAATATTATGCCCGTCCCCGCGTCGAGTTGGAAGTCTTCTTCCTTTTTTTTTCCTGTTTTTTTCCCCTTTCTCCTTCTTTCTGATCTTTCTTGGTACCAGCTCTGTAAGCTTACATACAGTACCTTAAGCTTGTTTGCCCTTTTCAGCTAACAGGCGCAAGACCTGCTGCTTCCCACCATGATTTCTTCGACTTTCTTCCTCAGCCTTGTTGTCACTGTGTTTACGCTTGCCGTGTACGCTCAGGATCTGAGTAGTGTTAGTGTGACATACACAACAAATAAAACCGAAGGCATCTCTATTACAGTGGGTGTAGATGTGAGTTTGGATATTACTATAACATTCAGTGAGCCGCAGCCTTTCCCTGCCGACTGGCTTCTACATCTCGTCCAAGCTTCACAAAGTCAAGGAAGTTCAGATCTCAGTAATACCTTAGCCCTTCTAGAAGAAGGTAAGCAGATAAAATTGCGGATCTTATCATATATATCAAGAACTGATATGCTTCGCAGATATCACAAATCTAGCAATATGCAATCGTGATGATATGCAATGCTTGCAGTCGAAAGGTTTTGCATCTCGTGTATGGGACATATCAATTCCCTTCGAGTTGGAAGAGGGCACTGCCGCCTTGAATAATGCATTCTTTTGTATTGGCAGAGACGGTGCCTGCGACCTAGGCACTTATTCGCCTGCATTCGATATTGTTGCTTCAGGCGCACCTGCTTTGCCTGTCGCCACCCAGTTGCCTTTTACCACAGCATCACTATCGTTGTCTATCACGGCTTCCAGTCCGCCGACGTTGGTGTCGATAGCAGAGTCTTCTGTACCGTCCGCAGCTGAATCTGGATCTCCAAGGGCGACTCTGGTCACAGCCACGATCACTTCCCCTTCCAGTTCCATGACAATCACCAACTCAGCATCTGTCACGCCATCAACAACATCAGCACCCGCTGAAATCTCAACCTCAACGCCGACAAAGGGTTCTAAAGGTCTATCTACCGGCGCTAAGGCAGGAATAGCAGTTGGTGCAGTTTTGCTAGTCCTCATACTCGTCCTTGTCGCATTCCTCCTGGTCCGGCGCCGCAAGCAAAAGCAAAGGATGCAGCCGGAACAAATGATGCTAGCTCAAGGTCATCACTCCCACGAAGGAAGCCGAGACCTTGCAGTCGAGAAGGAAGCAGTCGTAGGCATTGGAGCAGTTGAGACAACCAGAGGAGGAATGAGAGCCGCTAGCGAAGATACAGCCTACGAAGAAGGCAGACAAAGACAGCAATCCCCCGAACGCGACCGCGAGCATGAGCACGAACAATCACAAGCACCACTATCATCTCCCGAAACCATGTCACCGGCAACAACTGGCGAAATATTCGACGAACCATACCGTGATGCACCTACGGCTGTTTATGGCGATGCCAGACACTCGCCACAGATATTCAAGGGATCACAGCACTTTTTGGGAGAGGAGGGATTGAGTGCTGAGGATATTGAGAGATTGGAGGAGGAGGAGAGGAGGATTGATGCTGCTATTGCCGAGTCAGAAGCGAGGAGGTAGTTTGAAGCGAGGGGGGGTTATACATACCTAGAAGATGTTCTAGGTATGATTCTTTTGATTTGCTGTTGTTTAGCGTAGTATAATAATTCACGAAATTAATGATACCTACATAAAAGTGCTATACTAAGAAGCTCGTTAGATTCACCTCCCTCTGTGGGATTTTTCCTGATTATTACGATATGAGATATAATCAATCAAATACCGAAATCAAGTCAGCTACCCTAGCCAATTTAGTTACTCGAATAAGTTAGTTACTGAATTCAAATAAGTGGCT
>JAJONI010001113.1:0-14744 GCA_022190145.1 Pezicula rhizophila
TTGGATGTAAGCATGTAGAGGTGATAGTACTACCTATACAAAATATCTTCTTGACTTTCTCTATATATAGAATCTTAGTCTATTTGCTTATGAGTATCTATAATTATTTAAAATGTATCATATATCCCTTCTAATCCAACGCCCAACAATGCTACAAAAAGCTAAAGGAAAAAGGGAGATTCGTCTAAATATTATGCTCCCAACCAGATATCAACGTACACAGTACTGTACAACTAAACTCCACCAACACCTATCATCCTACGCCTCTCATCCAACAATAGTCGAATCAGAACCAGAAGCCTCAGGATCTTGCACCCGTTTCCCATGATCGAAACCCTGCAACGTCTCATGAGCCTGCACCATAGAATACCCCTTTGTAAAAACCGACATGACCAAAGCAACAGCGCTCAAAGCACACATAACGATCCAGATCATCGACAACGAATCCGAATATGCCTGAACCAACTGCGTTTTCTCAAGTCCGGCTGGCATAGCCTTGATAATGGCGACTAAGGCAGTGGAATCTTTGCTGTATTGTGCCGCCATGGGTGCTAAGAGGGGATATGAGAGTAGTTTCTGGTTGATTTGGTTTTGGAAGACGACTCCTCCTATTGCGACACCGATGGACTGACCTAGCACTCGTGTGAAAGAGTAGAATGCTGCAGCATGTCCGGAATCGCGAGGTCGTCCGGCGGCTTGTACAGCAACGCCCATAGCTGGAAAGAGCATGCCCGTTCCAAGTGATACACATACGTTGATACCTATCCATTGGCCAACAGTCGTATGCGGGCCTAGGAGGATAAGGATTCCGGAACCAGCTGTAGTGAGGACCCAGCCTATCCAGATTGCCCATCGGAAACGAAGAGTCTTAGCTGATACTATTCCGACAATGACTGACATGGCTGCATTGCATTTCTTAGCATACGGGATTTATGAGGATAAGTGGGATAATGCGGCAAGACTTACGAGCAACTAAGCTGGTTTCGGGCAGAATTGCAACTCCAGAAACTATTGGGGTGTATTGCTTGATGCCTTCGTAGTAAAGAGGGAGATAGTAGAGCATAGACCAGAGAACCATTCCATGAATCAGAGTTGTCGTGTATGTGACTGTTATTGTTAGCTAAGAGACTATACCATGTGTGAGTGACACCTACTTCTCATAGTCCAGTTGTTAAAAATGCTAAAACGGATAATTGGTTCGACGTGATCACCAGGAAGAGGCTTCCCATTCGCATCGAAAGCCTCGAGTGAAAGTCTGTATTCCCAAAAGCAAAAGCCAATTATGCCTACCACGCCTACTATAAGAGGCACAAGTGTGCGCCAGGAGTCCCAGGCATACATAACACCACCCCAAGTCACTGGTATCAAAAAAGAGACACTAGCAGCTATAAAGATGACGGAACCAAACCAGTCGAATCTTCGGATCTTTGCAACGAGATCGCCACTGGTTCGACTCAGCTTGAGAAAAATGGCGATTAGAACGATACCAAGACCAACGATTGGTAGGTTGATCCAGAATATCCATCTCCAGTTGACATCTTGGGCAAAGGCACCTCCCATAATGGGTCCTGTAACTGATCCTATAGCCCACATGGAGCCTAGATATCCGAACCAGGCTCCTCGTACAGCCAAAGGAACCAAGTCCGTGACGATAATCTCGCCCAGAGCTAGGATGCCGCCGCCACCGATACCTTGAATCGAGCGACCCACGAGCCTAAGTTAAGTCTCATCAGTAACATATATCTATGACTAGCAATAGGAAAGCTTACAATGTAGCCATGTCCTTGGCAACAGCAGCTACAATCGACCCAACAGCGAATAGCAACGACGACGCATACATCAACTGCTTCCTCCCAAACACATGACTTAAACCAGCAATAACAGGCTGGAAGACAGCCGATGTAAGTAGAAAGGAAGTTCCAGCCCAGAAAGCTTCAATGGCCGTTCCATCAAGCTTTTCTGTTATGATTGGTAGGGCAATACTGAGAGATGTGGCGTCGAGTGCTGCTGCGAGAGTAATGATACATAGTGACATGAAGGCAAGAATGAAGCCTCTACCTGGCTTGAAACTAGTCGGAGCATCTTCTAATGGTGGTAAGTCGGTCGAGGAGTTTCGTGCTGGTTTTTCATTGTCGAGGGATGAGGTATCGCCCGGCCTCTGTGTAGGGTGTGTAGACATGTTTCCCACAGCGCTTGCCATGGGCTGACAGGTCTCCTGGTGGATAACTTGGGATACGTTTTATGTCAAGCAAAGGCCCTCAAAACTTGGAATGAGCCGGTGGTGATTATGAGGGTATGGGTATAGCTAGATAAGTAAAGAGAAGAATAATGAAGAAAGAAAAAGGACATAAAAAGGCCTGTACTATGTACTATATACTAAGACTTCTTTTTTTTTTCAAAATCCACAACCACCCTTAAATATCAACATAAGAACGAAACTGTTTGGGGGAAAAGAAGAAGGATAGACATTACGCCGATGTTACCACACTCCACCCAGACAACTATTAAGCCGTGTCATGAAGAGGATACACCCGCAATTCCTCCTAAGGAGTAAGTAGCAGCTTGCTTCATCACCTCCATGATGTGCCCATATTTGCGTGGGTCTAGTTACAACACTTACAACGCTTATTAATTGGTCAGATTCTCATGGCGCAACCGTTTGGAGTTGGTCATAACAACAGTTATGGCTGCCAAGGTCGGATTCGCATTTTTGACGTTCTTACTGATGATGCAAACATGAAAGCGTGTTCGCAAAAGTCAAGCCGGCGGGGAGAAATTGCACCGAACAGGTGTTCGTCTAAAATAATAAGGTAATAATACGAGTCAAGAATCGCTTCGCGTCGACGAGGCTGCAAAGACGTCACGTCACGCCTCGTCGTCCCTGACCCTGTCCCCCCTTCCCCCCTACCCAGGTACAGTATTATGGATGAACACTACCGCACGACCGCCCTCAGTATGGCAACATGGCACCATACGACTTTCCCCCAATAAAACGACTCGCCGTACCAGCAGTCTGCCTGCTCATAATCTTCCTAGCCTACACCTCACAATACCTATTCTACCACATCTCCCCCGGCCATCTAAGCAATAACGAAACCCTCTGGTTCAACGGATTGATCCTCTGTATCTGGTGGTGCTATTACAACACCGTAACGATTGATCCAGGGCCACAAGGATGGGTTCACCAATTCGATACCGTTGCACAAGGAAAGAAGAATGAAGATGGAAAGGGCCATGAGCGTGTGATTGAGAGTGATGAGGATAAATTGAGGAAGGGATTAAGATGGTGTAAGAAATGCCAAGCTGTTAAACCGCCTCGAGCGCATCATTGCAAGGCTTGTGGACGTTGTATTCCCAAGATGGATCATCACTGCCCTTGGACACAAAATTGCGTCTCGCATACAACATTCCCACACTTCCTTCGCTTTGTCTTTTACTGTGTGATCTCGCTATCGCTGCTCGAATACCACATCTTTATCCGCCTCAGCGATCTCTGGTCATCTCGAAATCTGCCCGCATATCTTGGGCCCCCAGTTTGGGCAATGGCACATCTTCTGACCATAACAGTCGTAAACAGTACTACACTTTTTGCACTCTCGATTCTGTTAGTACGTGCGACATATAGTCTGGCAATAAACACAACCATGATTGAGAGTTGGGAGATTGAGAGACACGAGGCACTCGTGCAGAGGTCGAAAAAGAATGGGGGTTGGACATATGCATCTGGTGGACAAAAAATACATGTTCGACACCAAGAATTCCCTTATGATATCGGGATATGGACGAATGTAGTTCAAGGAATGGGGACATCAAACATACTCGCTTGGATCCTACCATTCGGAGGAGGACCCAGTATTCAGAGTGCAGGAAAGTGGGAGGTAAATGGATTTGAAGAAGAGGATGTTACATGGCCACCGATTGATCCGGATAAGATGCCACGAGCAGCTATCAAAGAAGCAGCGAGAATATACGAGAACGAGCAAGATGAAATAGCAGCTTTTAGGAAGAGACAAGAAAAGGATTATCAGAGGTGGAATGGGAAAGTTGAGGAAGATGATGGGTTTGAAGAGTTGGAAGAGTATGAGAGTGAGCATGAGTATGAGTATGAGGAAGGTATTGATGGAGAGGAGGGTTGGACTAATTCGGATGGTGATCGATTAAGGGATTTTGGGGTTGATGAAGAGGCCGAAGTTCTTGCTGATGATGACATACCTTTAGGAGAGCTGTTGCGGCGGCGGAAGGCTAGAAACTATAACTTTAGCTAGTTAGTGAATAATTGATGTCCTCGTCCGACTTTCACAGAAGGACATAACATCTAGCCCGCCCGTTGTTTTCACAGAAAGAGAGCATGGTCAATCCAACCACTTTCAGGTACCAATTCATCATCTCCCTCTTTGACCTCCTTTTAGAATAATGGTAACTCCACCATAATACATGATCTCCACTCTTTGCGTAAGCTTACTTTATTGTTACTTCAAACAGCTCTGTTCCAATGACTCCGTGACAAGATTAATCCTCTATCTTTCGCACCGAAGCGAAATCGTAAACCTCGTGGCAGGTCAACTATCAATATACCTAATCATCAAAGCCTATGTACTTTTTCCGAGATACTTAACTAGATTTAGCTCAAGCTTTTGAGCCTAGATTTGAGTTACACAGTTACCCAAACAGTGAATGCATAGCGACTAGGATGGCATGATATGAACATGAACGTTACTTATTATTCTCGTTCGTAATATGTAATATGTAATATGAAAGAAACCTTGACAAAAGAATGCTATGCTCGCTGAACCGCAGCAAAAATATCCAACCAAACGTAGCGCGCTGCCATCTACAATAAACGAAGTACCTATGTGTCTATACGTGATCCATATTGCTCAATGGAACATAACCCTCTTCTTCTTGTCTCCTTCCAGTAAGAGCATGCAGTAGATCTTGTGCTCTGCCAACCAGCCCGCCGAGACCCCAGCCCTTACCCTTCTTCCTCAATTGGCCCTTCTCTTCCATCAAGGCATCCTCCATCCATGCTGGCCTTGTCCAAAACTTCAACATTAGACTACTAATAACAACGCTAACAGAACTCAAGGCCATAGCTGCACCAGCAGCCATGGGGTGGAGATGCAAGCCGAATGGGAGGAAAACACCCATGGCGAACGGAAGACCAATCACGTTGTAACCACAGGCCCAGGTCAGGTTGAGCTTGATGCGCCGGAAGATTGATCGTGCGAGCTGGATAGAAGCCGGGATGTCCATGAGCTTATCAGCCTTCATTAGTACAATGTCAGCAGCTTCCATGGCGACATCTGTGCCAGATGACATGGCAATCCCAACATCGGCAGTAGCAAGAGCGGGCGAGTCATTGATACCGTCACCGACCATTGCGACACATTCTCCTCGGTCTTGGAAGTCACGAATGATAGATTGCTTTTGATCAGGTGTTACGCCTGCATACACATGCTCAGCGTCGATGCCAACAAGGCGAGCGACTGCGAGGGCGGTAGAAAGTTGGTCTCCAGTAATCATAGCAGTCTTGATCCCCATTCGGTGAAGAGCAGCGATCGCACTTCGAGCTGAGTCCTTGATGATATCAGATAGGCAAAGATGGCCGCTGTAGAGACCGTCTACAGCGATGAAGATGTTGGTGGTTCCAGCAGAAGAGGCTTTCGAAGAATCAGCGGCTTTGACGTTAGCTTCCTCTGAGGCATCAATGGCAGATTTAGGGACGTCGATTTTGTTATCTCGTAGGAATTTGACATTTCCGATCAAAACGCGATAACGTGTTCGCTCACCGCTAGTGGCGGGCTCAACGTAAGCATCAATGCCTTTGCCAACGGCAGCGTTAAACTCGCCGATGCTTCCATCAATGGTATCCTCTGGTCCCAATTGAAGGTGTTCCTTTGCGGAGCCCAGTATGGCTTTACCAATTGGATGTTCGCTTCCCATTTCCGCAAGACCAACAATTTGCCACCATAGCTTTCGTCGCCAGTCATTGTTTGCCCAGGTTGGTACCAAGTCGGCTTTTGCTACGCTCATCTTGCCGTGGGTGAGGGTTCCGGTCTTATCAAGGACAACCTGAGAGATCTTGGTTGCGGTCTCCAAAGCAGCACCTCCTTTAACCAAAATACCATTCTCAGCACCAACACCGGTTCCAACCATGACAGCAGTAGGTGTTGCAAGGCCCAGTGCGCACGGACATGCGAAGACAATCACAGAGATACATAACTTGACACAGACCATGAATTTTCCGCCACTGGCTTCATCCACAAAGATCTTGGGTGGATTCTTAAGGACATGGCTGAGAACCATCCAAGTGACAAAAGTGAGGAGTCCAAGAGTAAGGATGAAGGGAACAAAATAACCTGCAATTGTATCGGCCAAGCGTTGAATTGGTGCTCGGGTAGTTTGGGCATCCTGAACAAGTTTGACAATCTGACTGAGCTGTGTATCTCTACCAGCTCTAGTGACGCGGAAGTCAACTCGCCCAGCTCCGTTAACAGTGCCTCCAATCAGTAAATTGCCTTTGCGTTTTTGGACTGGCATCGCTTCTCCGGTTACCATACTCTCATCTACATAGGTCTCGCCTCTGGTAACAGTACCATCAGCTGGAATCTTATCGCCAGGTCGTAAGATGACAATATCACCGACTTCAATGAGCTCGGTAGGAATAACTTTTTCTTCAGCAGCATTTCCTTGTTGCGTAGGTGTCTTTGGCTCCTTCCCTTCGGCCATTGCCGTTTCCCAGCCCTCGGCTACCTTTTCTGCTGCGATTGGATCCGCATAGATGGTGGCCATGGATGGTGCCAAAGACATAAGGCGAGAGAGGGCTTTGGAAGTCTGTCCCTTAGCATTATTCTCCAAGTATCGTCCAAGTGTGATAAATGTGATTAGCATAGAGCTAGTGTCGAAGATGGTGCTAGGCCGGGTATGAGGTGGCAGGAGAACAGAAACTAGCATTGCTGCGCAACTGAAGAAGAAAGCTGCAGAAGTGCCCAGGACGACCAAAACATCCATGGTAGGAGCTTTATGCTTCAGTGATTTGTATGCAGAAATATAAAACCGCTTTCCAATGCCGAATTGAACAGGTATCGTTAAGATCAAGCAAATGATGTCGCCCAGGTAAAGTCCAGCAAACAGAACGTTTAAGCTTCCAAAGTCAAGAGCTGGTAACATCATAGGAATGGCCATACTGATGAGAAAGACCGGGATGGCAAAGCCTAAGGAGTATCTGAATGCTGTGCGCCATTCATTGATTTCTCGGGTTTTAGCGAGAGACTCGAGCTGGGCGTTATTATCGTCATTTTCTGCGACCAGAGCATTGTAACCTTGGGCTTCGATCAGCTCAACCAGAGCTCGAAGTCCAACAATATTAGGCTGGTGAGAAATGGTTAGTCGACTCGTGGCGAGACTGATTTTTGCGGAGTTGACTCCTGGCATTGACTGTATTTTCTCCTCTAGCAATGTTGCGTGTGCTGCATCTTTGACTCCAAAGACTTTGAACTGAGAAGTTGCAGCTTCAGTTGCTCCCCCAGAGCTTACCAACTGCGTCGATATAATTTGAGCATCGAATCCTCTATCTTCGATAATCTCGACAAGCTTCTCTGCAGAAAGTTTTACAGGGTCATGTACGATAATAGCCCTCTCAGCTAGAAGACTGATGTTGAATTGGACTAGGCCGTCCAACCCCTTAACTCCTCCTTCAACGGCCGATGTGCAAGCTCCGCACGTCATTCCTTCAATGGCGATGGTAGTTGTGGCTACTTTCCCATTCTTTCCGCCTCCTTCAGAACGACCCTTCTTCGAGCTGTTGGCAGGAGCGGACAATTGGCTCTCCACAATTTCTGCCTCAAACCCTCTGTCTTCGATAATTTCCGCAATCTGTGCAGCGCTCAAAATGGATGCATCGTGCTCAACAACAGCTCGTTCCGACAGAAGCGATATACTGAAAGTTTTGACACCTGCTACATCCTTAAAGCCGCCTTCGACCGCCGATGTGCAAGCTCCACACGTCATTCCTCCTACAGCTAATGTCGTCGTCGTTAATTTAATAGACTCTCCGTCTGCTGCTGTTTCATCCTCATCATATGAATACTCTTCTCTGTTGAACATGGGTGAGGGTAAATCCGTTGCCAGAACCTCTGCTTCGAAGCCTCTATCTTCGATGATCTCTTGTATTTTCTCCGCCGATATCCTCGTCGGGTCGTGCATTACAACTGCTCTCTCCATAACCAAGCTCACAGACACATTTCCAACACCATCTACTCCATTGAACCCCGCCTCAACCGCAGACGTGCATGCGCCGCATGTCATACCCCCAACTTTTAACGTCGTTGTCGCCATGTGCGCCGGGGTTGTGGGAGCGCCGGTTGTAGGTGGAAGAGTCGCATCTCTTGGGGCGACTTTCAGATGTGAAGGCGCCATTTGGAAATGGATCCCAAAAGGGACGGTCGTTCTCTTTGGTCGTTATCGTATTACAGGTCTGTATTCGGCGTTAGGGTATTACTCTTTCTGAGGTCAGCAATCATACGGAAAAGAACTAGCTGCAGGGAAGTCTGTAGTAAGACGACCCAAGACTTACAATATGTACAACAATCAGTGTACAGAAGACCGGCTCCTGCGCGAGTTGGTTTCTCTACTCTGGGGGCTGAGAGTCGTCGTTGACAAAGCGGGTAGTCGTAATCTGCTGAAAACCAAATATACCGATTCAGCCACAATATTTCATGCCTTTGAACGTCGGCAATGTTTCCGTCCGCGGGGCTCTATTGCAAGGAGTCGAACTGTAACGGTATTTCCTGAAATGATTTTAAAAGAAAGTTTGGGGCAGTTGAGAAAAACAACAAACAAAGAAAACAGACGGGGAGGACAAGACAGAAGTAAGAAAATGGTGCAGGCGTATCACTAATTATGTACCAAGTAGATATGGGGCTTCCCTGTGCGACGACTCGAGGATCGGAGGTTGAAGCGTTTGCGCAGGGGGTCGAAGCACATTGCACCACTGCAGAAATAAGGAACGCCTTTCAAAAGTGTTTCCAGACCGATCCCCGCCGCAATGTCAATGCGGGCAACGCAATCGAGCAGCCTCTTCTCAGATGCTTGACAATCCGATCTTACCGAAAAGCACAGTATTCTGCATATTAGAAAATATTTCACCTTTGCTTGCTTGCGTGTGCCTTTCCAATGATTGCTCCCCCCCAAAAAATCCACAATAATCGATAAATCATGCAGGTGAAATGTCATCAAAGAGACATCAAATGCTGAATACAATACAACTACGGTACAAGGTACCGGTAATAATGTGAGACCTGGTCTGATATCAGGCTCTTGATATATGTACTCGGTAGGGTGCTAGAAATGATATCTGGCATTGGCCACGTGAATCCTATTGGCAACTCCCGTCACCTCACTTAAGGTAGTTTCTGTAACCCACTTTGACTTCTGTGCTAATTTGATTTCTATAATAACTCAATTGATTCTGCTTAATTTTAACTTGAGTAACTCACTTAGCTTTGACCTGAATAACTAACCAAACTTGGTTTTGGACGTGAATGACCGACTTATTTTTGGATACTTACTTCAAAACGTTAAGCTTAGAGAAGCATACCATTAATTACAGCCTGATATCATTCATTGGTCCAAGTCCTGTACCCACTCACGCTACTCACGCTACTCACGCCGTCCTCCGGCTATTCTCCCCTACTTCGCAGACCTACAACAACTCGCTTAGTGACATTATTCACGATAATATCCGTCACCCGAGAAGCTCTGATACAACTTGCGAAACCTCATCAATTCCGCTTCACGTTTCGAGATGTTTGAGAGCCAAGGCCGATCCTGAAGATCCCAAAGAATCAAACAATTGAGTACCGCCGTGCCAGAAAATCAAAATCACGACACCTGGAATCCTCGGTTTCCCAAGGTTGGGAACTTTGGCCGGCAGGAGGACATCGGCAATACTTGCCCGCCAAGAAATTTCATTCGATCTCTCTCCAGCACTCCAGACATCATCCAAGGCAAACAAGGCTGTAACTGCAAACGCGCAACGAATCAGGCCTTCACGTAGACCTCGTCTCCTACGTACCAGCCACAAACTCAACATCAAGATGGAGCAGAGCAAAGCTTTGAACGCTCTAGAGGTATGATGATTACAGACATAACTCCAGATATACAACCCTCGTACTAATAATCTCCACCAGCCATTCCTAGCTCTCACCAAGTCAGCCTCATCGCCCCGCGCTGCCGCCGAACTGATATCACAAGCAACCTCCCACCCAAATACCTATATCTTCACTGAACTACTCTTGACGCCCCAGATCCTCGCCCTAGCCAATAGTCCAGATCACGCCTCTCATCTTACGCTCCTCCGCATCTTCAGCTATGGTACCTACCAAGATTATCGCAACACGCCCAACCTACCAGCACTCAACGAAGCACAAATCCTCAAGCTCCGCCAACTCTCCTTCCTGACACTGGCAAAAAACCCAGCGGCTTTGAGCTATGAGAAATTGTTGGTAGCACTGGGTCTAGAGACACCAAGAGAGTTGGAGCAATTGGTTATTTCAGTAATCTACACTGGTCTGTTATCCGGAACACTCGATCCCTATCACCAACTCGTATCCATCACTTCAGTCTCTCCTCTCCGTGACCTCCCTCCAAACAGCATTCCTTCTATGCTCACTACTCTCTCAACCTGGTCTACTCGCTGCCTATCCACATTGCAAGACCTTGAGCATCAGATTCTGCGTATCAAATCACAGGCCTTACAACGTCATAAGGAGGAAGCCGAGTGGAATGCCCATGTAGACAGCTTGGTTGAGAAGGGTGACTCCAAACCCCAACCAAAAAATGACCCAACCCTCATATCAGGGAAGAGGCTAGGACAAGGAGCTGCACAGAAAAGATTTAATAATGCTGAGCTGGATGTTGATGACGGTATGGATATGGATGCAGATGAGGAAGATGACGACAGGAAAGGACCTAATAAGAAGTCCAAGGGTCATTGGTAAACTTAGTTGTGGGAAGCAAGATAGTTATCAAGATCACATCGGCGTTGCCGGGTTGGCGTATCAGGGGCATTGGGATTTAAGCAAGTAGAAGCATTAGTGGAGTGCTCTTAAGGCATCTTGTTATTGCTATGTGAAAAAGGGCATTATCTGCAAAGCATTACGCTGGGTATTGCATTAAAAACGAAGCATGAAGAAATGAAGAAAAAATGAATACAAAGAACAGAAGTGTGTCGTGAAGGTATCATCCAGCTGAAAAATCGAGGCGCTCTACGCATTAACGCCATAAGCCATCATATTGTAACTTATTTGATCCGTTCCTAGCCAACGCCCAAATCGCTCCATGTCCCAATCCCAAAGTCAATTTGATTTTTTTTTACAGAAGGGCTGCAGTAAGTACTGGAAGTGTATCTATAGCCTCTTCCCAGGCACAAATACGAAGAGTACCACAACAGCAGCATCTGCCAGAATAGTAACAATGAGGACCATGAGAGAACGCTTGTTAAGTAAATTTCGAATATACGGCTCACGGATTTTGGCAAAACTCATGAACGTGTATTCGCTGAAACCTAAGAGACCCAGTATTGGGTCCAGAGCGTACTGGTGCGATGCGAGGGCATAGGTTCCAATTGTGAATGGTAATATAAGCTATTTTGAAACAATTAGCCCATGTTAAAAGGAAAAATGATTTGAGGCAAACATACCCAAAGCCGGATGTGACGAGGATAGTCAAGGAAAATTAGGATGAATGCCACCCAGAAACCGGCGAACATAGAAAGTAGCCCAATGATTAACCTCAACATCATGGATGGTGGCACAAGGTTACCAAGTGCTTTCATTCGAAGGAAACCAGGGAAGGCATCTCGCTCCATAGCCTGAAAGACATAGTCCTTAGCTGCATCAAATACCTCTGGATCGTCACGTCCGCGCTCCTCAATGGCGACGGTAATGTCCTGAGTGATGGCGTGGGGAAGTATAATCTCACGTTCAGCGCCGGGAAGAAGAAAGGTGTACAGGATCTTCTCGGCTGATGCTCTGAGATCGCCTCGGGCTACGGTATGAGCTGGGGAATTGGAATCAGATGTCAGATCCAGAGGACTGCTCATAAAGCTGGGTCGTGGCGGCCTCTCTCCGTTCGATGGTGTATTCCTTAACCCTGATTGCTGCGATCCCAAACTGCCGTGGGGAGAATGTCCAAGGTTCGCTCCATTCGCAACTTCTTCGCGTAGAAAGGCTGACATCTGCGCATCCTGACTCTTCTCCTTATCCGACAGGAGAACCGAAGGCCCTGCCGCTGGGTGATTCATATCACCAAGACCCTCCAGAATAGCTGATGACCGTTTTGATTGTGACCTTTCACCTTCGGGAGTTCCAACCATCACGGATCGCCTTAATTCGCGGACATAATGCCGACAAAGCGACATGTGCTGTGCAACATCGAGCCTACAAACTGTCAGAAAGTGCATAATTCCCCAACCTCATCCATTCTACCATACCAGAAGTCGAGATAATCTACCGATCGTTGCTGGTCACGCATGTATATGTAGAACGAATATAAGTCGACAGGGGGCGCGGTTCTCCTGCTCAGAACTTCAAAGAGCGTAGGGAGCCGATTCCTGTTCAGATCCGGAACGGGAGAGGGATTATTATTATTATTCGCCATAGTGAACTATTTGTCGACGTAAGGAACTGTGATATTGAGAGAATGGATAGCCAATTGCGGCTAGGAAGGGATGTGATGCAGGAGATAGATTGTTGTGCTTGATCAGCGAGGTTAACGAACGGCAGAAAGGAGTCGGCTGAAGGTAATAGAGAATTGCAGGCTGGATGTTGGCAGTCGTATTTGACTTCACTAAGCCCTTAGTGAAGCGCCCTGCGCACCTCGCGGAGTTGAAGCTGGAGAATTGGAAGGAGCGTACAGAAGCATGTCGTCAACTGGCCTCGCGAGAATCACTTCCATTCAGCCCCCCCGATTGATTCACTTTCCCGTCAGGCACCCAAGGCGTCAAGTCAACACACCACCACACCCACGCTAAAAAGTTAGCGAGTAAAGTCTTGGCACACAAAGACAATTTCGAGAACTTTTTGATATCGCAAGACTTCAATCCTCAATCACGACACGACAACAACTTTCCGACAAGTTCATCGCCCAACATGTCCACCAAAGCTGCAGGAAAGAAGCCCGCCGGCAAGACCCAGCGATCTGCCATCGCTGATGTGTATGTATAATTTGATTATCTCTTCCCAGCAAAAACTAACGACCATTACAGTGTCGCACGCGAATACACCATCCACCTCCACAAGAGACTGCACGGTGTTGCATTCAAGAAGCGTGCACCAAGAGCCATCAAGGAGATCAAGGCTTTCGCAACCAAGTCAATGGTACGGACATTGAGTCGGACATAACCTACGTCGGCAGAAACTAATATAAGAAATCATTAGGGTACCACCGATGTCCGCCTCGACCCCCAATTGAACAAGAAGGTCTGGGAAGCCGGTATCAAGGGTGTTCCATTCAGGCTCCGCGTCCGAATCTCACGCAAGCGCAATGATGAGGAAGGTGCAAAAGACCGCTTATACAGCTATGTTCAGGCTGTCAACGTCAAGGAAGCGAAGGGATTGATCACTCAGACCGTTGAGGAATAAACGTTGGTCACATTTTGTATGCATGGACATGGGGGATAACTGGCGTTCATCTCTTGCTACGGTAGCGAATGAAACGAATACCACACGAGTCTACCTTTGCTTCCCATGCCTTCGAGCATGGTTGGAAACAGTTCATGCAAAGTGTAATATTGACAAACAGGGGTTGTCATAGGTGGCCACGTCCTCAGGTACCGTTTGGGTATGCTTCAGCATTGAATTAGCCCAGAAGCACCAAGAGTGAAGTCATAAAGTTGAAGGTTGTAGCACTACCTCTGATCTAGCCCACAAGTGTTGGCATTTCATTTGTGTTCTGTTAAACCTTTCAAGTCAAAAGATGCGATGCTCCAGCAGTCCGAGCACTTAGCTCCACATCATAAAATCCCTTCTATATCCAATTCCGAACATGCTACATTCTTAGATATTTGGTCTAAAAGGCAAGTCCCTCCATTATCTCATATCAGACCCCCGTTTCCATGATGAATATCCAGATAGGGACAGCTTATGCTCGCCGAGTACATGCTGAGAACTGGACGAATATTTTAGTAGATGCTTCGTATTTTCTGAGAAACCACCATGGATTGTTTTTATTCCTAATTAATTTGTTATCCAACACTGACAGGTTTCAATAGACCGTTCTTCGAATCAACATTCACCGTCAAGGAGATACTCTAAGTTGCCATTATAAGAGCTGCTACCCTTGCTATTTAGAATTCTACTACCTACAGGACAATCCAATTCATCTACCCTGGCTTTACCACTTATTAAGAATATAAAATCTTTCTACCCTTTGTCTCTAATGATTCAAAGGCTGAAGCCCGGAAACTGTAGTATCCAGTGCTAATGCGCTCTGTATAGTAGTACCCTCCTCTGCTCAGGTGAGATGGCTTTGGGTTTACTTTAGATTCATCCATCAAGTTGATTTCTTTACTAGATAGACCTTTTATGATGAACCTATTTTAAGACTCTACGTCCATAATAACCCTTTTTTGTCTCTCTTTTTTGGTGTTGAAAGAAGATCTTGGTTGTGAATCTGCTCCATTTTTGATTGACTACTTTAACTTAATCTGAGTGACTGACTTGATTTGAGTATGTAACCAACTT